>MU709460.1:180869-207498 GCA_026770625.1 Nicotiana glauca
CCTCGGTATGATTTGCGCATGCTTATATTGCTGCCTGGATTTATTTAAGTTGTTACATGTCTCACTATGGCTCGAGATCATATTGTTAATAATGAAAAGAAACCTTGGAAATTTCCTATGAAGGAATTACGTGTTTACTTGTTTTCTCTATTTGGATAAAAATCATGTTAGAAAATAAATCCACTATTGATATGTATATTGAGAAGAAATAACCGTTAGACCATTAGAGTGTGTCAAGTTGACCATCTCGTCTCTACCCCTTCGGGATTAGGCGGGACACTCACTGAGTTCACGTTGATTACATACTCATACTACACTTCTGTGCATTTTTGTTGCACAGGTACTTGATGCATTAGCGGCCTACTGGGCGCAGCAACATGGACGATTCGGGGACTAGGTGAGTTGCAGTATGCAAGGCGGCCCATAGCTCTTTAAAGTCCTTTCTAGTAACTGTATTTCTTTTCTGTCCATTGTATTTCGAACGGATGTTGTGTTGTATTTTATATCTTTATCAGTAGTTGCTCATGCACTTGTGACACCGGGTTTCTGGGATGGTTTCAGTAAGTCTTTGTACCAATTGGTATTATTTAAGTTTGAATTCAGGGAAAATGATCTTATTTTAGGTGAAACAGAAGGAAAAACCTTATATTTTCAAAGGTATTAAAAGAGGGAATTAATTGGTAATCTAATTGGCTGGCCTGACAGCAATGTCCGGCGCCATCACGAACCTTAGTGGATTTTGGGTCGTGACAACATGGTATCAGAGCACTAGGTTCCCGTCGGTCTCATGAGTCATGAGCAAGTCTAGTAGAGTCTCGCGGATCGGTGCGGAGACGTCTGTACTTATCCTCGGGAGGCTGCAAGACTGTTAGGAGTACTTCCCTTCTTGATTTCCTTATCGTGCGGCTCGATTCCTTTGAGGCTTATGCCCTTGATTCCTTGCCACTCAATCTTCCGCGACGCGAGTGCTTGTTACAAATCGAAATTTGAAGGATTGTAATGGCACTACAAGTGTGGTGTGGGATGATTCACCCGGTATAGTTGATTGGACTATCATAGTCACATTATGGAGGGATATTCCATTGTTTTAGCTCCGTAACAGATCTTCTGAGAGCCTTGAGCCTAGGCACAGGTTGCCATGATGCTTAAGAGCAATTATTTCCGCAGTATTGTTGTGATGGTAGGGTGTTTGCCCATGTGTCGGGGCAGTTAATAAATTGAATGGAGGTTTACTCAGTGTGTAATCAATGGGATTCAGTATTTTATCCCCGGCAGGGGAAGGTCAGGCGAACTAAGGATAGTCAGATGTGGACTAGTGGAAGTAATGAAACGTGGTAATGGCAAGTTCTCTTTTTTATTNAAAAAGGCATGTGGAAAGTGTCAGGCGAAGTTTTAAACTTCAAAAGGGTTAGGCTGAGAAAGCACAGACCGAGCAGTTGATTGAAGAAGTGAGTTTGCCCAAAGTGGGAGAGCAATGGAGCTGCGTAGGGCTTGGTAATGAGAAAACTATGCACCTTAAGGGAGTCTGGAATGACTTGAGAATATTGGTGCTTGGGTATTGGCATTTTCGGATCTAAATTATAGTGAGGATTTCAGCGACGGGCAATGGAAGTCGGTAGAATAACTTGAAGCATAGTGTCGTTATGCGGCAGGAGATTGTGTATGACAGAAAGGAGTTGTTTGAAGTGAAGAAAGACGTAGCATGACCTTGAAGCGAAAGGGTATTGTCGCACATTTAATGAGTGTCCTCGAGGGGTGCATGGAATCATGCAACTGGAGACTGAGCTCGAACTCAAGATGGGTTATTGATGTCATAGTGATGGTACCCCATGCAGCATCGTTGGGAGATGTCGGGGAGTGATTTCGACAGGTGGGGTATTCCGGTGAGCAGGTTAGCAGTCGCGTGGTTGGCGAGGCTTCTGCGAAGAGTTCTAGTGGATATGCTGCACAGGGAATTGTTGTGTGAATGGTGTTAATGATTTAGAGTATCAAATTGAGTTTATACGGTGATATCGAGAATGCCAGTGATTGTTAGTGAGATGGTGGATGATGATACAGAATATGAGAGATGGGGATTTACATGAGAATTCTGAGAATTTTCGGCAGATGATTGCGCAAGGTTATGTCGATAGAAATTAAGAATAATGGTGAACTCCAGGGTTTTGTAATAATGGCTTTAAGCTAAGTGGGAAAGTCCCACCGCTTATGATTTGGGCTGCATGGTTAGCTACTCGCGAAATTTCTTGTTAATAGCATACTGAGGGGTCATCTCAGCTACGGAAAAATATCATAAATAGTAATTTGAGCAGAGGAATTGTTAAAGATGTGCTATGGTTGGACTTATGGGCTCATGTTCGAACTTGGGAAAGAATTCGGGATTTATGCCTTGTATGGAAGCGGGTTTAAAAGGGAGTAATTCTCCTAGGTGCCTCGTCGAGAAGGTATCCCTGTGTTACTAGATTTATGTAGCCGATTATGTTCGGGACCAAGTCATAGTGGGTGGCTCTCAGTGACGGTCCTAGTGAATTCAAGAGGTAAAGTGTGGTGCCTAATGATATCGAGTTTATAGGTACAATTAAGGATCAAGCTTGGAAAGCATGCTTATGAGGAGTGGCACAGAATGTTCCGTGATGGTTGGCTTGTGATGTAGCAATTGGGAAGTATGAAATGGTTCGTAGGAGTTGAGACAGCATGGTCTTGTGGTTCAAGGTCACTCGGGATGAGTGTAGATGGAATATGTTATGTGTTGAAGAGAGTTAGTATTATTTCAAAGCACTCAAGGATAAATTGGAAGGAAAGGGATTGATTAGCCATAGTTGAATTTGGCATGTTGGGATCTGTGATTAGTTCATTCAGCGTGATCAAGTTGTGTGTATGATTTGTAGCGGTACGTGTGAGGCTTGTCGGCCTTCGCAATTGATGTTATTCATAAGCCTTCTATTGTTATGGCTTATTGTGTGGAAGAAAAATTCCAGAAATGGGTATGGTGGCTTGGACCACTACTTTCAGAGTTGCACACTCTACGGTTATGGGAAGTTACCTATGTGTTGCTATGATTCTCCTTAAGTGAGTCAAGCGAAAAGTTCTTATGTGAGGAAGTGTTAAAATATTAATGAGTTTGGAGCTACGATGTAAATCGTGTTCCACCTTATGTTGGCACGTTTGGTGCAGCGAGTAGCATGGAAATACGAAATGAGGATCAAGGTTGCAGTTTGGAGTTGACGAGGATGTCACAGGCTCGGATGAGCAAGGAAAGGATTGTATGATTATAGTAACTTGGTATTGGCTTCAGAGTCACCAGAGATCGATGTTTTATGAAAAGGACTTTGTATCCTGGTTAAGGATTCTTGATCGTTTTTCAGAGTTAGTGCGACCGATGGTTGGAATGAGCAGACTCGATATTTGTTTCAGAAGATTGTGGGAGCGTGTCCCACGGGAAGATTGTGTAAGTATGGCATGTAGTCACTTGATTGACTAGAGATTTAAGCAAGTATGAGGATTGTGGTAATAACATTTGTTTGAGAAACTATGCCTGGAGGGCACTTTGTTTATTGGGTTATGAACTGGGGAGGTTATTCCGGTTATGACGGTTGTTCTTATGTGTCATGAGGAAAAGAGAGTCACTATGAACCTTTGAAAGGTTATTCGCCAAGTTGGTGCAATCAGAAATCGGCTTGAGATCGATGTATTGATGTATATATGTGAACAGGGCTTTATATCAGGCTAGTTGTGTTCGTTTCAGCGAGCGTTCCCTATGGAGGAACGGTCGAGGTGTTATTTTGTCATCAGCTATTCCAGGTAATGATGTATTTTGCCGTAAGAGTCATGAGACGGCTTGAGAAAATTGCTTACGTGTTGAGAATCCGCATAGAAATGATGTGTTATGAGCAGGATGGCTTTGAAATTTATGTTGTATATCGCACCTCAGTTGTGCTTGAGTTTTGTAGCCTATAGCGTTATGTGTTTGCTCAAGGATGGTATTATGCACTTAACGTTCTTGCGATCAAAATTTGATGTTTTGTTGTAATGAGCAGATTTAGCTCAAAGTACAATCTCCTTCTGTGAGATCTATTTATGGATCGGGTGGCACGCCGCCATGGGTATTTTATTTGGATCGGGTTGCATGCCGCAACAGTGTGATATCGAGTCTAGTTTTCTATATGCTATTTCTTTGTGTGTTTCGCTTCCTATCTTTCTAGGAGAAGTCTGCATTAGTGCGGGGTTTAGTTAAATCCTTCCAGAATTCGATTTCCTGTTGGTGTTGTGTTTGGATTGGTGGCCTATTGGCGCATGGTAGCATCATATGAGATTTTAACAATTTCTGGGGCGGCTTATTTCCTGAGCAGTTGTATCGAATGAGACGAGATCCCTTGATCTAGGATTCTGTGCAATCCAGCTACATGAGGTATGTTATGGAGATAAGACCATTATTGGGTTCAGAATTAGGTGGAGGCCTTGTCAGAAGTGTAGACCTAATGTTTGTTGACTCGGCGATTGATTATGAATGTCGGTACATCTCGTCCGTCGTGGCGGTATGGTAAAGGTTAGACTAAGACCTGTATATGTCATGGGGTGCAATGGGAGCATCGGATCAGTAGGATTTTGACTAAGTTGATCAGAGAATATTATGGTGGTCCTGTGGATTTAGTGTTGCAAAGTAAGAATTCAGCAAAGTTATGTCGTTGTGTTTGAGTACGGCGTGTAGTGATTGATATGGTGATCGTATATTGGAAACAGGCCTAGCATAGGATTCCGGATGTTGGAATCGGGCTCTAAGGCTTAGTTGTTTGAATAAAAGGGAACAATTTCAGAATTTATCGAGCTTATGCACTCAGCTAAGTCTTGGTAGCACGGGAAGGTGCGTGAGGTGTTAAACAGTGATTTTAGACTACTCCAGTACAGTTCTCAGAACGTTCGAGGACGAACATATGTTTAAGTGGGAGAGAATGTAACAACCCGACCGGTCATTTTGAGTACTAGCGCTCCGTTCAGCAGTCAAAGGCCATGAACAGCTTCATTTCTGTTATTATGACTTGTACGCGTGGTCGGAATTTACTTTCGGGAAGTCCGGAGTTGAATCGGGAAGAGAATTCTCATTTCGGAAGCTTAAGTTGAAAGAAATGAACTAGGATTGGAATTTTGAGTAAACGACCTCGGAATCAGGATCTGAAGGTTCCAGCATGTTTGTATGATGATTTCGGACTTGGGCGTATCCTCGGATTGGGTTTTGGATAACCCTGGAGCGTTTTGGCGCCTATTGTGGAAGTTAGTATTTTAGAAGAAATTTCATAAGTTTGGTTTGAAGTGCATTTCGGTGTTATCAATGTCCGTTTGGAATTCCGAGACTAGGAGTAGCTGTATGGTGATTCTGGAGTTGGGAGCGCAATCGGAAGTGAATTCGGAGGTTCGTGGGTCATTTTGAAGCCATTTGGCTAAAGATAGCAATTTTAAGGTTCTCTGAAGAGTTTGACCGGGGGTTGACTTTTTGATATCGGGGTCAGAATCCAATTCCGAAAGTTGGAGTAGGTCCGTAATGTCAAATTTGATTTGCGTGCAAAATTTGAGGTTAATCGGACGTGATTTGATAGGTTTAAACATCGGAAATAGAAGTTGGAAAGTTCAAAGTTCATAAAGCTCGAATAGGGGTGTAATTCATGGTTTTAGTGTTGTTTGATGTAGTTTGAAGCCTCGAACAAGTCCGTAATGTGTTTTGGGATTGGTTGGTATGATTGGTTGGGGTCCCGGGGGCCTCGGGTGGATTCCGGGTGGTTAACGGATCGAAATTGGAAATTTGGAAGGTTGAGTGTACTGCTTCTGTCATAACCGCATCGGTGGTTCTTGGACTGCAGAAGCGGAACCGCGGATGCGGTCTGTAGCTCGCAGAAGCGGAAAGGGGGGTAGGCCCAGGTAGCCGCAGAAGCGGCCCAGGGACCGCAGAAGCGGTTCCGCTTATGCGGCCCTCAAACTGCAGAAGCAGTCAGAGCCCTTTAGCCCAAGCCGCAGAAGCGGCCAAAATGTCGCAGAAGCGACACCCGCATAAGCGATCATATTTTCGCAGAAGCAGAAATTGCTGGGGGCAGTGACTTGTTTTAAATCGGGATTTCGGCTCATTTCCCCCATTTTGCATGGCTTGGGGGCGATTCTTAGAGAGCTTCAGGGGGAGATTTCATATCCAATGTTGAGGTAAGTTACTCCTATTTATTTCCAAGTTAAATACAAGACTATACCATGGATTTAAGCATGAAAATTTGAGTAAATATTGGGGTGTTGGTTAAAAACCTAGAAAATTATAAATCTTAGATGTTAGCCACGATTTTGAGCATGGAATTAGGAGAAAATTTTATATTTGAGTTCCCAAGGTTATGGGTAATCTTTATCTTCAAGAAATTTCGTATTCCGGGCACGTGGGCCCGAGGGCATTTTGGTCAACTTTTTGTTCGGGGTGAAGAATTATTGTAAATTGAGTTGTAAGGTATAGTTGAGCATATGATATTGGATTTGTATGATCAGTGACTAGTTTCGGGGCGTTGTGCGTTAGTTCAAGCCTTCGGAAGGATGTAGAATGCCGGTTGCGAGTCTTCGGAGTGAGTTGAGTCTCCTTTCTAATTCTGTGAGGGGAAAATTACCCCATAGGTGAGTTAAATTGATTATATGCTCCTAGTTGTGGGGGCTACGTGCGCACGAGGTGACGAGAGTCCGTGCGTAGCTACTATTATGTTATTGTCCGGGTAGTTTAGGACCCAAAAAGCATGTTATATGTGGATTAATTGTGGGATCATTGATGGCTTAAATTGCTTATATCACATTAAATTAATAATTGGATTTTCTAAAAGACTTGAGCTTCGTTCTTCCCAAATTAATAAAGAGAATTGACCTTTCCTGGATATTTTCTCCATGTTGACTTCCTGACTGTTTATCTGTCTGTGTATGTTTATTTTGGAACGGGCCGAACGCCTCGGCAGATTAATAGATGCATCTATAGGCGCGCCGTCGACCCTCGGCAAGTGCACATTTATTTCTGTTGGATCGGGCCGTCGCCTCGGTATGATTTGCGCATGCTTATATTGCTGCCTGGATTTATTTAAGCTGTTACATGCCTCACTATGGCTCGAGATCATATTGTTAATAATGAAAAGAAACCTTGGAAATTTCCTATGATGTAATTACGTGTTTACTTGTTTTCTCTATTTGGATAAAAATCATGTTAGAAAATAAATCCACTGTTGATATGTATATTGAGAAGAAATAACCGTCGGACCATTAGAGTGTGTCAAGTTGACCATCTCGTCTCTACCCCTTCGGGATTAGGCGGGACACTCACTGAGTACACATTGATTACGTACTCAAACTACACTTTTGTGCATTTTTGTTGCACAGGTACATGATGCATTAGCGGCCTACTGGGCGCAGCAACACGAACGATTCGGAGACTAGGTGAGTTGCAGTATGCAAGGCAGCCCGTAGCTCTTTAAAATCCTTTCTAGTAACTGTATTTCTTTTCTGTCCATTGTATTCCGGACGGATGCTGTGTTGTATTTTATGTCTTTATCAGCAGCTGCTAATGCACTAGTGACACCGGGTTTCTGGGATGGTTTCAGTAAATCTTTGTACCAATTGGTATTATTTAAGTTTGAATTCAGGGAAAATGATCTTATTTTAGGGGAAACAGAAGGAAAAACCTTAGATTTTCAAAGGAATTAAAAGAGGGAATTAATTGGTAATCTAATTGGCTAGCCTGACAGCGATGTCCGGCGCCACCACGAACCTTAGTGGATTTTGGGTCATAACATTGCTTCTTATTTGATGTGTAGGGAAAAAGAAACTGTTACAAATATAATAATTACCTTCCAATTGCATAATAATTTTCTTTTTGGGAACATTTTGAAACGGTTGTATAAAATTTTTTATTTAAGGAATATATGATTTATGATTGAAAGAATGCCAGATTTGCTCTCATTCATGTCATGAAACTTGTTTGAGAAGGCATCTTCTTTAGTTACTTTGAGAATTGTGTTAGATGAAAAGAAAGCTGAGAGCCAAGTGTATTAGGACTATTTTCAAGCATGCTATGAAGTCATATAGTAGCAGCACTTGAAAATTGACATAAGTGTTCTATTTGCCAAGTATGACATGTAAAAGTGGTTGCTGCATTCCTTTCATCTCTTAGTAGTGAGTTCCAGGTTTATCATATTCTATTGAGACTACTTTAGATGTATGAAATTATTTTTGTAATTGCATTGAATGTTACTGGCTTACTGCTACTATGATGTAACTGAATCTGAAGTGCTAACAATGCTGCCTCACCATCAGCACCTTTAATGTCATGCCATAAAAGTTCAGTTAACTTGAAGTAACTAACGTATTGTATCAAAAACCTTAATAGAAAGATTGAAATAACTACTAATTACATTCATGATTAATAAAGATGAATGTAGATCAATATTTAGATGATTCATCTCCACATATAACTTGCGCAAATAATAAAAATATTTACTTTCATAATTGCATAGCCAAAGGCATTTCAGTAGCCGGACATGGATTCTTTTCTTTCTTAACGACTCTACGAACCTTGTTGCTAGAGAGTTGAGAATTTGTCACAATCCGTTTCCATAATAGGTTATGATAGCGCCCAACACCATTTCCGGGCAAGCCAACGCAAAAAATACTAAATAAACTTTCATTTACCTTTACCCCGAAATAGTTGAAATACTTCCTTAAGTTGAAATAAAATCATAAATGATTAATAAAGTCATAATAATCATACAACTCCAAAATAATACAGTCTACTAATGTGTGTGCCAAGATCCGGTGTCACAAGCTGTGGGCGACTAGTAGAATATACAAAAAAATCACAATATCCTACTGTCCGAAACATGATAGAAAGCAAAAATACATAAAAAAGACTTCTCCAGGCTGTTGAACGACATGGAAGGGAAGCAACTCATCGTAGAAGTCTCGAGTCCGCTCAAGGATGCGTACAAGAATGATAGCCAATATACCTGCCTCAGATCCTGTACAATTAAGTACAGAAGTATAGTATGAGTACATAAATAATATGTACCCAGTAAGTATCCCGTCAAATCTCGAAGAAGTAGAGACGAGAAGTCGACTTGATACCTACTAGGGTCAAACAATATAAGAAGAATTTATAATAAGCAGGGATAACACAAGTTACTAGCAATTAATGAGCATTGAATAACAGTTCCTTTCCAAATATTATCATGGGTATCCATTTATATTTCAAGTAGATATGAAGTTCTGTCCACAGAGAAAGGCTAGGCAAAACATGCGCAAGTAACACCGAAGGAAATACATCCCGATCCAACATAAAAGTAAATTGTGCACTGCTGAGAGTCGAACGGCTCGAACCATAGATGCATCTATTACCTCGCTCGCGAATCACACGTGCGACGCGATCAAATATAAATAAGCTCAGCAACAAGCAGACAATGATATATATCTGAGGAGTAGTTATTCACAGGAATATCCAAATTCTCTTTTAGAAGACCAAACAGGATAAGGTTCCTCCACTAGTCTCATTTACCTTAATAAAAATAATTTATACGAAATCCAAATTTATCATCAAGTTACAAGAATATCACGTAGAGCATGCTTTTGGGTCCTAGACTATCCGAACTTAACATAATAGCCGCTACACATGAACTCTCGTAATCTAGTGCATACGTATCCCCCGCATATAATAGCAATTAATTTAATTATTACACCTATGGGGATAGTTTCCTCTTACAAGGTTAGAAAGGAGACTCACCTCGCTCCAAAGTGCACTTCTAATACCAAGAACGAGTCCAAGCCCTCAATTCAGAGCCGAATGATCCCAAGCTAGTTAAATGAAGTAGGAACTAGTCAATATAGACTCACAAGATCGAATTCTAGCTATTTAAGCAATTTCCCAACCCTTAAAACAAGTTTCCAAAAATCCGACCCCAGGCCCACGTGCCCGGATTCTGAAATTTTTTTAAGAAAGTTGTTCTCTACAACCTAAGGATCGATAATATATGATTTCTAATTTATTCCATAATAAATTTTGTGGTTAAATTTAACTTTTATTAAAACCCTAGGTTTTTGCTCTAACCCCATGATTTCACCTTAATACTAATATTTAATCTACCTAAGACATAATTATTAAACTAGAAATAGGCAGAACACACTTACCACAAGATATTAGGTGAAGTTCTTCTCTCAAAAGCTCTAAAATCGCTAAATGGAGGAGTGAAAAGTGATAAAAATGACTTAGAACCCTTATTAAATGAACCTCACTGCCTCAGCGATTTCCGCATCTGCAGTCCCGCATATGTGAAAAATAGACCGCATCCGCAAAATGGGCCAAAAGAGCTGGGACCGCTTCTGTGGTCTCAAGGCCGCATATGCGGAGCCACTTCTGCGGCTTGGGAGCCGCTTCTACGATTCCTGGCCTAGCCTGCCCTGGGCCGCTTCTGTGAAGGAAGGACCGCATCTACGATCTCGCACCTGCGATCTACCAACCGCAGGTGCGGTTATGACAGAAGCAGCAACTTCAACTCTTTCCAAAAATTTGCACTTCACTCGAGCCTCGTCTGATTGACGCTAGGGGCTCCCAGGCCCCGCCCGAACATACCGACAAGTCGGAAATCACAAAATGGACCTACTCGAACCCTTGGAACACCTGAAACAATGCTAAATCTAAGAATCACTCCCTAAAACCAAATGAATCAAATTTATGAACTTCAAGTTCTTAATTTTCCTCTAACGGGCCAAAACGCCCTTAAGCTACTCGGATTGATACCAAATTTTATGGGCAGGTCTTAAATGATATTTCGGACCTGTACCAGACTTCGGAACCAACATACGAGGCCGATACCCATGAAATAAATCATTAATCAGTTTCTTTAAATCCTTAAAACTTCAAATTAATAATTTCTAATAAAAATTCATTAATCGGGCTAGGGACCTCGAAATTCGATTCCGAACATACGCCCAGGTCCCATATTTTATTATGAACCCTCCGAGACTGTCAAATTATGAATCCGGGTCTGTTTGCTCAAAATGTTGACCAAAGTCAACTTAACCTTTTAAGAAAAATCCTAAGGAATCAAATAGGCATATTTCACTCTAAACTCTTCCAAATCCCGAACCAACTGTCCTCGCAAGTTGTAAATTAGCTAAAGCAAGCAGAAGAAGTTGTATTTAAGGGAATGGGGTTCAAAAAGGCAAAATGACTAGGCGGGTGATTATATTCTCCACCTTTTAAACAAACATTCGTCCTCGAACGGACATAGAAAAGTACCTGAGCTTCCGAATAAATGTGGATATTTGCTCCGCATGTCCTCCCCGGACTCCCAGGTCGCCTCCTTGACTGGTTGGCCCCTCAATTGGACCCTCACTATAGAAATCCTCCTGGACCTCAACTGGCAATCCCGCCTATCAATGATAGCAACTGACTCATCCTCATAACCCAAACTCTCATCCAGCTGAATAGTACTAAAGTCTAACACATGGGATAGGTCGGGATGACACTTCTGAAGCATCGATACATGAAAAACTGGATGAACTCCCGATAAGCTGGGGGGTAAAGCAAGCTCATAGGCAACTCCCCAACTCGCCTCAACACCTAAAAGGGACCAATAAACCTTGGGCTCAACTTGCCCTTCTTCCCGAACCTAATAATGCCATTCGTTGGCGAGACTTTCAAGAGAACCTTCTCGCCAACCATGAATGATACATCACGCGCCTTCTGATCCACGTAACTCTTCTGTCTAGATTGAGCTATGTGAAGCCTCTCCTGGATCAACTTTACCTTGTCCAAGGCATCTTGTACCAAATCTATACCGTATAACTTAGCCTCGCCAGGCTCGAACCACCCGATAGGAGAATGACAACGGCGACCATATAAAGCCTCATATGGAGCCATCTCTATACTGGACTGATAGTTGTCGCTGTATGCAAACTCTGCCAAGGGCAAGAACTGATCCCACTGCCCTCCAAAGTCAATCACACGTGCTCTGAGCATGTCCTCCAAAATCTAAACTTCTGCTCCGACTGCCCGTCGGTCTGAGGATGGAATGCTGTACTAAGCTCTACACGGGTCCCCAACTCACTCTAAACGGATCTCCAAAAATGGGAGGTGAATTGAGGGCCCCTACCTGATATGATAGAAGCAGGCAAACCATACAACCGGACTATCTCCCGAATGTAAATCTGAGCATACCTCTCCGTTGTATAAGTAGTCGCCATTGGAATGAAGTTAGCCGACTTGGTCAACCTATCAACAATTACCCATACTGAATCAAACTTCTGCAAAGTCCGCGGCAACCCAACTACGAAATCCATGGTGATGCACTCCCACTTCCACTCTGGTATAAGCATCTGCTGAAGTAGGCCACCCGGCCTCTGGTGTTCATACTTGACCTGCTGGCAATTCAAACACCTAACTACATACTCTACTATGTATTTCTTCATCCTCCACCACCAATAATGCTACCTCAAGTCATGGTATATCTTCGAGGGCACCCGGATGAATGGAATACCGCGAACTGTGTGCCTCCTCTAGAATCCTCTCTTTCAGACCATCAACATTAGGAACACATAAACGACCCTAGAGTCGCAAAATACCATCCTCGCTAATAGAAATCTCTTTGGCACCTCCCTAAAGTACCATCTCTCTAGGAACTGCCAAATGTGGATCATCGAACTGTCGGGCCTTGATCTGCCCCAATAACAAAGACTTAGAAACCATATATGCAAGAACTCGACTGGGCTCTGAAATGTCCAACCTCACAAGTCTGTTAGCCAAGGACTGAATGTCCAAAGCTAGTGGCCTCTCTGTTGCTGGAATGAAGTCCAAGCTCCCCATACTCTCCGCCTTTCTGCTCAAGGCATCCGCGACCATATTTGCCTTACCCGGATGATAAAGAATGGTGATGTCATAATCATTTAGTAACTCAAGCTACCTTGATGCCTCAAATTAAGATCCCTTTGCTTGAATAAATGCTGTAAGATGCGATTATCAGTATAAACCTCACATAACACCCCATACATATAATGCCTTCATATCTTAAGAGCATGAACAATTGCGGCCAACTCTAGATCATGCACAGGATAATTCTTCTCATGAACCTTCAGCTAACGCGAAGCATATGCAATAACTCGCCCCTCTTACATCAATACACATCCCAAGCCAACCCGTGAAATGTCACAATATACTGTATACATCCCCGAGCCGGAAGGCAATACAAGAACTGGTACTGTAGTCAAAGCTATCTTGAGCTTCTAAAAGCTCTCCTCACAATCATCATACCAACAGAAAGGAGCACCCTTCTGGCTCAATCTAGTCAAAGGTGATGCAATAGATGAAAAGCCCTGCACGAATCATCTGTAATAACCTGCTAACCCCAGGAAACTCCTGATCTCGGTCACTGAGGTAGGGTGTGGCCAACTCTGAACTACCTCAATCTTCTTGGGATCCACCTTAATACCCTCTCCTGGCATAACATGCCCCAAGAATGCCACTGACTCTATCCAAAACTCACACTTGGAGAACTTAGCATATAGCTTCTGCTCTTGCAAGTTCTGAAGCACTACTCTCAAATGTTGCTCGTGCTCCCCCAAGCTACGGGAATATATCAAGATGTCTTCAATAAAGACAATGACAAATGAATCAATATAAGGCATGAATACCTGGTTTATCAAGTCCATAAACACTGCTGGGGCATTCGTCAAGCCAAAGGACATCACCAAAAACTCATAATGGCCATATCTAGTCCGGAATGCAGTCTTCAAAACATCCAAGTCCCGAATCTTCAATTGATGATACCCTGACCTCAGGTCTATCTTAGAGAACACCCTAGCACCCTGCAACTGGTTGAATAAATCATTGATACGAGGTAACGGATACTTGTTCTTGATGGTGACTTTGTTCAACTGGAGGTAATCAATGCACATCCACATAGTCCCATCATTCTTCTTTACAAATAACACTGGTGCACCCCAAGGTGATACACTGGGTCTAACAAACCCCTTCGCCAACAACTCCTCAAACTGCTACTTCAACTCTTTTAACTCCTTAGGAGCTATACGTGTGATGACCCGACCCGTCGTCTCATGTGTTTCTATCCTGTTTTCCCTATTTATTATTTCTTCATGACTTATTATATGTGTTTGGTGGGTTTGAGTGGATTTTGATTGAGTTTGGTAGAAAATGGGACAATTAAGTTCTTTAAGGAAGGTTTGGTTTGAAAAAGTTAACTGAAATTTGACTTGTGAGTTAGAGGGCTCGGTTGTGATTTCTAACAATTTGGTTAGTTTCGGGGGATGATTTGAGGCTTAGGAGTGCAATCGAAAGTAATTTTGGAGGCTCAGTATAGAATTAGGCTTGAATTGGCAAAGTTAGCATTTTGGCGATATCCGGTTGATAGGTGAGATTTTGATCCGAGGGTCAGAATGAAATTCCGAGAGTTGCACTAGCTTCGTTAGGTGATTTGTGATGGGTGTGCAAAATTTCAGTTGAATGAGAGGTGTTTAGGCCGGGTTTTTGATCGAATGTGAGTTTCGGAAGAATTTGATAAACTTAGGCTTTGATTTGGTGAATTTGATGATTTTGGTGTTAACGGTAATGTTTTGATGGTTCGAACAAGTTTGAATAAGGTAATAGATCATATCTATGCTTTTGGTTGAGGTCCCGGGGGCCTCGGGGTGAGTTCGGGTGGTTAAACAGGGAGTTTTGGAGTTGTTGCATGATTTTTGACTGTTGGTATCTGGTATTTCCGCATCTGTGGAAAAGGGACCGCAGAAATGGTTCCACAGATGCGGTGGGGTAGATCGTGGAAGTGGTTTTAGAGGGGCTTGGCAATTCCGCAGAAGCGGAAGGGTTTCCGCAAAAGCGGTCATCGCAGGTGCGGTTTTGCACCACAGAAGCGGTCCAAGGTGACTCGATGGAAAACCGTAGAAACGGTAAACATAGAAGCGACATTTGGGTCGCAGAAGTGAAAAGGCTTGGGAAGATATTAAATTAAGTCTTCTTCGCGAATTTTGAAAGAACAAACATTTTGGACTTCAAACTAAGAGGGTTTTGGGCGATTCTTGAAGAGGGTTTCAAGGGATATCATCAGGTATGGATTCTTGGACTTAGATTGTGATATTATGGTGTATAAACATGGATTAACACTAAAACCCCAAGGAATGAAAGTTTAAAAATGGAGGTTAGGGCTTGAAACTTAAAAGAGTTTAAACTTGTGATTTGAGGGGTCAAATGGACTCCGATTCTTGTGAACTTGATATGTATAGACTCGTGGCGAGATAAGGATTGTATTGATGTAAAATTTTCTAGATTTTGAGAAGTGGGCCCAGGGCTCGAGTTTTGCCAATTTCGTGATTTTCGGTGTTTTTTGAGTCTTTTTGATTGGGTTATATTCCCTTAGCCTACTATAATGTATTTGTTGTGGTTTTGGCCAGATT
The DNA here is from genome assembly GCA_026770625.1 of Nicotiana glauca. NCBI lineage: Eukaryota > Viridiplantae > Streptophyta > Magnoliopsida > Solanales > Solanaceae > Nicotiana > Nicotiana glauca. The sequence goes on from MU709460.1 coordinate 196,320, forward strand.
CGACGTGCGAGGAGGTCGATTCGAGAGGAAAGGTCATTACGAGCTAGTCCTTGGCCGGCTAGAGGTGAGTAATGGATGTAAATGCTGCTCTGGGGGTTTGAAACCCTGGACTTTCACATCGTAATGCTATATTGAGGCGTGACACGCATTCCACGATGAGTGCCGGGTCGTTTACTGTTGGGGATTGAGACTTGGTCCATATCGAGTGTAAATTTCTATTATATTGGCGATTGAGACGCATACTTTATCACTGTAAATTGGGCTTATTGCCGTGTTTGGGGCCTTGTGCCGACTTGTAGAATCCTTAGGGGATCCTTATGTGTTTTCCTCACTTGTGTGCATAACATATACTCTCAGTCATGTTTTCAACTATTAAAAATAATATAATAACTGTGTTTTATACATGAATATTAAATGGAAAAGGACATAAGAGCTGAGATCCCTATAGCATGTCATGCCTGATTGGCTGTGAACTTATTTGACTGAGATGGGTCGAGGACCTGATAGTGAGGATGTTTCCTTTGATATGGATCGGGCTACACGCCGCAGCGATGATATATTGATGTTGAGGACGAGAGCCTGTTTGATGCCATGACATGGCTGATATTGCGCTTGGGCTGTAGGAGCCCCTCCGGAGTCTGTATACATCCCCAGTAAGCGCCGTCGATGTTAAAAAGTGGAACGAGTTGCACGCCGCAGCGGGTACTAGAGTGTACCGTTATATGTGTTGCATTCTTTCATGCATTATTCCTTGACTGTATTACTTGTTGGTTACTGCTTTTCACTGTTATGGATCTAAACTGCTAAATATAGAGTACTTTGTGCATTTTCTACGTTTTCTTACTTTCAGACTGTAGTTATGTTTATTACTCACTAGGTTGGAGTACTCACTTTACTCCCTGCACCTTGCGTGCAAGTCCATGTTCTTCATAGGCTGAGTAGATTCAGAGCTTCCGGGAGTGTCGAGGTAGCTGCATGGCATTCGCATCCGTTGATCTCTCCCTCTATCCCTATCTTTTATTTCCGCATTATCAAATTTTAGATAGACTTTGTAGTAGGGTGACAGTTTGTATTTAGAGGCTCATGTTCGTGACACCGGGTCCATGGTTGGGCTATATTCTATATATTATTAAACTTCAGTATTTTTATCAGTATTTTCGGATCTTGACTTAAATGGTTTTGGTGATTCACTGTTTTACTCATCAACTTTTGTTTATCAATTGGGTTAAATATTGGAAAATGGTCGGGCTTTCCTAGTAGTGTGCTGGGCGCCATAATGACCAGGTTGGGGTCGTGACAAGTTGGTATCAGAGCCTAGGTTACTTGGTCTCGCGAGTCATGATCCGATTTAGTAGAGTCTGGCGGATCGGTATGGAGACGTCTGTACTTATCCTCGGGAGGCTGCAGAAGCTTTAGGAAACTTCATATTCTTGGAATTCTTATCGTGCGACTTTGTTGATCCACGAACTAAATTCTGTTATTCTGTTCTCTCGCAGATGGCGAGAACCCATGCTACCGGACGTGGCGGACGACCACATGTACCACCCACTGAGGCTACCAGAGGCTATGGACGTGGTCGTGCTCGAGGTTGTGGTCGAGGCAGAGCCAAGGGGGTAGCACCTATTGACCCACCAGTTGCCCTGGCTCAGGATCAGGCTCCAGCTGTAGAGACTCCAGCAGCACCTGTTCAGGCACCAGTTGTGCCTATTGTGATTCCGGGTCTTCAGGAGGCCCTAGCTCAGATTCTATCAGTTTGTACTGGCCTGGCTCAGGTCGTCTCAGCCACTACTACAGCAGTACTTTGCAGGCCGAGGGAGGCAATCAGACCCCCGCTGCTCGCATGCCTGAGCAGGTGGTGCAGGGTTTGTAGACACCAGAGGCACCACCAGTTCAGCAAGTTGCTCCAGTTCAGCTGGTTGTCCCGGTTCAGGATGATATGATTCCAGCTATGCCAGACGATGAGCAGCATCGTCTTGAGAGGTTCAGTAGGCTCTCACCTCCTACTTTCAGTGGTGTTCCGGGCGAGGATGCCCAGGGTTTTCTCGATAAGTGTTGACGTATGCTTCGGACCGCAAGGATCTTGGAGTCGAGCGGGGTATCATTTACTACCTTTCAGTTCTCAGGAGCAGCCTTTACTTGGTGGGGGGCATATGAGCGGCGTAGGCCGATAGGAGCAGCGCCTTTGTCATGGCAGGAGTTCTCCACTCTCTTCCTGGAGAAGTGGGTACCGCAGTCTCAGAGGGAGGATCTACGGAGACAGTTTGAGTGGCTTCGTCAGGGAGATATGACTGTGTCACAGTATGAGGTGAGATTTTTGGAGTTGGCTTGTTATTCTCCATGGATGGTCCCGACCGATCGGGAGAGGATTAGGAGGTTTGTGGATGGACTTATCTATCTTGTCTGTATTTTAGTGACCCGAGAGAGGATTCTGAGTCATACCTTTGAGGATGCAGTGGGTATTGCTCATGATATTGAGACGGCTTGCCGTCAGGAGAGAGAGGAGAGGGAGGCCAAGAGGCCTCGAGGATCGGGTAGCTTCAGTGGTGCTCCGTCTAGGGGCCAAGTTTAGCAGAGCAGAGGTCATTCTTTTAGGCCTCATCAGTCGGCTCATCCCGATTATCGTGGGGCATCTTCAGGCAGTGGTCATCAGAGGTTCCATCAGTGCTAGTCTTCACTTAGTGCCCTCCTAGATCAAGGCTCATCATATGCCCCTTCAGCTCAGGGTTCTTCTGCGCAGAGCGCATCGGCTGGTCATTTTTGTGCGAGGGGTTCCCTTCAGTCCCCTTCTCCAACATCTGGTATTTGCTTCGAGTGTAGTGAGTTTGGCCATATGAGGAGGCAGTGTCCTCGATGTTGTGGTAGTCAGTCTCAGCAGAGGGATCAACCCTCGTCTTCTGCTCTGGTTTCTTCATCACCAGCCCAGTCAGAGAGGGGTGGAGGCCAGGCAGCCAGAGGTCGCCCAGAGGCAGAGGCCGATCAGGCGGCGGCAGCCAAGCTCAATTTTATGCTATCCCAGGCAGGACAGATGCCCTTGCATCAGATGCTGTTATCACAGGTATTATTTCAGTCTGCCATAGAGATGCCTCTGTCTTATTTGATCCCGGTTCTACCTATTCTTATGTGTCATCATATTTTGCTCATCATTTGGGTACGACCCGGGGGTGTCTTGCTTTACCTGTACATGTATCTACCCCGGAGGGTGATACTATTATTGTGGACCATGTGTATCGGTCCTGTCTTGTTACTATTGGGGGTCTGGAGACCCGAGTTGATTTATTTCTTTTGAGCATGGTAGACTTTGATGTTATTCTGGGCATAGACTGGTTATCTCCGTGTCATGCTATTCTAGATTGTCATGCAAAAATAGTCACCTTGGCTATGCCGGGTGTTCCGAGGATCGAGTTGCGTGGTATGACTCACTATGTCCCTAGTAGGGTTATATCTTTCTTGAAAGCCTAACGTATGGTTGGGAAGGGTTGTCTATCATATTTGGCCTTCATGCGTGATGTTGGAGCTGAGGCTCCTAGTATAGATTTTGTTCCCGTTGTGAGGAATTTCCCTGATGTGTTTCCTACAGACCTGTCGGGTATGCCCCCGGACAGAGATATTAATTTTGGTATTGACATGGTGCCGGGCACCAAGCCCATTTCCATTTTGTCGTATCGTATGGCACCAGCGGAGTTAAAAGAATTGAAAGATCAGCTTCAGGAACTCGTAAAAAAGGGGTTTATTCGGCCTAGTGTGTCACCGTGGGGGTGCACCTGTGTTATTGGTAAAGAAGAAAGATGGCACAATGAGAATGTGCATTGACTACAAGCAGTTTAACAAAGTAACAGTGAAGAACTAGTATCCCCTACCTACCTCGCATCAATGATTTATTCGACCAGCTTCAGGGAGCGAGGGTGTTTTCTAAGATTGATCTCCGTTTGGGCTATCACCAGTTGAAGATCAAGGATTCAGACATTCTTAAGACGACCTTCAGGACTAGATATGGTCATTATGAGTTTCTGGTTATGTCTTTCGGGCTAACCAATGCCCCAGCAGCGTTCATGCATCTGATGAACAGTGTATTTCAACCGTATCTGGATTCATTTGTTATCATTTTTATTGATTACATCCTGGTGTACTCGCGTAGCCAGAAGGAGCATGCTCAGCATTTGAGAGTGGTATTACAGAGATTGAGAGAGGAGAAGCTTTATGCAATGTTCTCTAAGTGTGAGTTCTGGCTTGGTTCTGTGGCTTTTTTGGGACACGTGGTGTCTAGTGATGGTATTCAGGTTGATCCGAAGAAGATAGAGGCGGTCCAAAGTTGGCTTAGGTCATCCTCAGCCACGGAGATTCGGAGTTTCCTTGGTTTAGTAGGGTATTATCGCCAGTTCCTTCAGGGTTTTTCATCTATTGCTTCGCCCTTGACCAAGTTGAGGTAGAAGGGTGCACCATTTGTATGGTCGGACGAGTGCGAGGAGAGCTTCCAGAAGCTCAAGACAGCTTTGACCACAGCTCCAGTATTAGTCTTGCCATCAACTTCAGGTTCTTACACCGTTTATTGTAATGCTTAGAGAGTCAGGATTGGCTGTGTATTGATGCAGGAGGGTAGAGTGATTGCTTATGCTTCTCGTCAGTTAAAGCCCCATGAGAAGAACTACCCTGTTCATGACTTAGAGTTGGTTGCTATAGTTTATGCTTTGAAGATCTAGAGGCACTATTTATATGGAGTATCTTGTGAGGTATTCACCGATCATCGCAGTCTTCAACATTTGTTCAAACAAAAGGATCTTAATTTGAGGCAGCGGAGGTGGCTTGAGTTGCTTAAGGACTATGATATTACCATTTTGTATCATCTGGGAAAGGCCAATGTAGTGGCTGATGCTTTGAGCCGAAAGGCAGTTAGTATGGGGAGTTTGGCATATATCCCAGTTGGGGAGAGGCCCTTTGCAGTTGATGTTCAGGGTTTGGCCAAACGGTTGGTGAGAGTAGACATTTCAGAGCCCAATTGGGTATTGGCTTGCGTGGTTTCTCGGTCTTCCTTGTATGATCGCATTAAAGAGCGCCAGTATGATGATCCACATTTGCTTGTCCTCAGTTACAGAGTTCAGCACGGAGATGCTAGAGATGTGACTTTGGGTGATGATGGTGTGTTGAGGATGCAGGGTCGGATTTGTATGCCCAATGTGGATGGGCTTAGAGATTTGATTCTTGGGGAGGCCCACAGTTCGCGGTATTCCATCCATCCGGGTGTCGCGAAGATGTACCATGACTTGAGACAGCATTACTGGTGGAGGATAATGAAGAAGGACATTGTGGGATTTGTGGCTCGGTGTCTCAATTGTCAGCAGGTAAAATATGAGCATCAGAGACCGGGCGGTTTGCTTCAGCAGATGGTTATTCCCGAGTGGAAATGGGAGAGAGTTACTATGGATTTCGTGAGTGGTCTTCCTTGGACTTTGAAGAAGTTTGACTCGATTTGGGTGGTTGTGGATCGGCTGACCAAGTCCACGTATTTCATTCCAGTGTGTACTACATATTCTTCGGAGCAGCTGACAGGGATCTTTATTCGTGAGATTGTCCGATTGCATGGGGTTCCAGTTACTATTATCTCGGATAGAGGCACTCAGTTTACTTCCCAATTTTGGAGGACTTTTCAGCGAGAGTTGGGTACATAGTTAGAGCCGAGCACAGTGTTTCATCCTCAGACGGAGGGGCAGTCCGAACGTACCATTCAGATATTAGAGGACATGCTACGTGCCTGTTTGATTGATTTCGGAGGTTCTTGGGATGAGTTTCTACCTCTTGTAGAGTTTGCCTACAACAACAGTTGTCAGTCTAGCATTCAGATGGCGCCGTATGAGGCCTTATATGGGAGACGGTGTAGATCTCCGGTCAGTTGGTTTGAGCCCGGCGAGGCTAGGTTGCTGGGGACAGATTTGGTCTAGGATGCCCTAGAGAGAGTGAAGGTGATTCAGGAGAGACTTCGCACAGCTCAGTCCTATCAGAAGAGTTATGCGGACCAGAAGGTTCGAGATGTATCTTACTCAGTGGGTGAGAAGGTCTTGCTGAAGGTTTCACCCATGAAGGGCGTGATGAGGTTTGGAAAGAAGGGGAAGCTGAGTCCACGGTTCATCAGACCTTTTGAGGTGCTTAGGAGGATTGGGGAGGTGGCCTATATGCTTGCTTTGCCACCTAGCTTGTAGACTGTTCTTCCGGTATTCCATGTTTCCATGCTCTGGAAGTATGTTGGGGACCCGTCTCATGTCTTGGACTTCAGCACAGTTCAGTTGGATGAGGATTTGATATATGATGTAGAGCCAATGGCTATTTTGGGTCATCAGGTTCGAAAATTGAGATCGAAGGATATAGCTTCGGTGAAGGTACAGTAGAGAGGTCGACCCGTGGAGGAGGCTAACTGGGAGACCGAGCAGGAGATGCAGAACAGATACCCTCACCTATTTTGAGACTTCGGGTATGTTTCTTGACCCACTTGAGGACGAGCGTTTGTTTTAGTTGGGGAGGATGTGATGACCCGACCCGTCGTCTCATGTGTTTCCATCTCGTTTTCCCCGTTTATTATTTCTTCATGACTTATTATATGTGTTTGGTGGGTTTGAGTGGATTTGGATTGAGTTTGGTAGGAAAAGGGACAATTAGTCTCTTTAAGGAAGGTTTGGTTTGGAAAAGTCAATCAGAAATTGACTTGTGAGTTAGAGGGATCGGTTGTGATTTCGGACGATTCGGTTAGCTTCTGGGAATGATTTGAGGCTTAGGAGCGCAATTGGAAGTAATTTTGGAGGCTCGGTATAGAATTAGGCTTGAATTGCCAAAGTTAGCATTTTGGCGATATCCGGTTGATAGGTGAGATTTTGATCCGAGGGTCGGAATGGAATTCCGAGAGTTGCAGTAGCTTCGTTAGGTGATTTGTGATGGGTGTGCAAAATTTCAGTTGAATGGGAGGTGTTTAGCTCGGGTTTTTGATCGAATGCGAGTTTCGAAAGAATTTGATAAACTTAGGCTTTGATTTGGTGAATTTGATGATTTTGGTGTTAACGGTAATGTTTTGATGGTTCGAGCAAGTTTTAATAAGGTAATAGATCATATCTATGCTTTTGGTTGAGGTCCCGAGGGCCTCGGGGTGAGTTCGGGTGGTTAAACGGAGAGTTTTGGACTTGTTGCATGATTTATGACTGCTGGTATCTCGTATTTCCGCATCTGCGGAAAAGGGACCGCAGAAGCGGTTCCGCAGATATGGTGGGGTAGATTGCGGAAACGGTTTTAGATGGACTTGGCAATTCCGCAAAAGTGGAAGGGTTTCCGCAAAAGCGATCATCGCAGGTGCGGTTTTGGACCGCATAAGCGGTCCGGGGTGACTTGATGGAAAACCGCAGAAGCGGTGGAAGAACCACAGAAGCGATAACCGCAGAAGCAGCATTTTGGATCGCAGAAGCGAAAAGGCCTGGGCAGATAGTAAATTAAGTCTTCTTCGCGAATTTGGAAAGAACAAACATTTTGGACTTCGAACTAAGAGGGTTTTGGGCGATTCTTGAAGAGGGTTTCAAGGGCTATCATTAGGTATGGATTCTTGGACTTAGATTATGATATTATGGTGTATAAACATGGATTAACACTGAAAACCCAAGGAATTAAAGTTTAAAAATGGAAGTTAGGGCTTGAAACTTAAGAGAGTTTAAACTTGTGATTTGAGGGGTCAAATGGACTCCGATACTCTTGAACTTGATATGTATAAACTCGTGTCGAGATAAGGATCGGATTGATGTAAAAAATTTTGGATTTCGAGAAATGGGCCCGGGGCTCGGGTTTTGCCAATTTCGTGATTTTCGGTATTTTTTGAGTCTTTTCAATTGGGTTATATTCCCTTAGCCTACTGTTATGTATTCGTTGTGGTTTTGGCCAGATTCGACGTGCGAGGAGGTCGATTCGAGAGGAAAGGGCATTGCGAGCTAGTCCTTGGCCGGCTAGAGGTGAGTAATGGATATAAATGCTACTCTGAGGGTTTGAAACCCCTAACTTTCACATCGTAATGCTATATTGAGGCATGACATGCATTCCACGATGAGTGCGGGGTCGTTTACTATTGGGGATTAAGACTTGGTCCATCCCGAGTATAAATTTCTATTATATTGGCAATTGAGACGCATACTTTATCACTGTAAATTGGGCTTATTGCCGTGTTTGGGGCCTTGTGCCGACTTGTAGAATCCTTATGGGATCCTTATGTGTTTTCCTCACTTGTGTGCATAACATATACTCTCAGTCATGTTTTCAACTATTAAAAATAATATAATAATTGTGTTTTATACATGAATATTAAATGGAAAAGGACATGAGGGCTGAGATCTCTATAGCATGTCATGCCTGATTGGCTGTGAACTTATTTGACTAAGATGGGTCGAGGACCCGATAGTGAGGATGTTTCCTTTGATATGGATCGGGATGCACGCCGCAGCGATGATATATCGATATTGAGGCCAAGAGCCTGTTTGCTGCCACGACATGGATGATATTGCGTTTGGGCTGTAGGAGCCCCTCCGGAGTCTGAGCGCCGTCGACGTTAAAAAAGTGGAGCGGGTTGCACGCCGCAGCGGGTACTAGAGTGTACCGTTATATGTATTGCATTCTTTCATGCATTATTCCTTGACTGTATTACTTGTTGGTTACTGCTTTTCACTGTTATGGATCTAAACTGCTAGATATAGAGTACTTTCTGCATTTTCTGCATTTTCTTACTTTCAGACTATAGTTATGTTTATTACTCACTAGGTCGGAGTACTCACTTTACTCCCTGCACCTTGTGGGCAGATCCAGGTTCTTCACAGGCTGAGTAGATTTAGTTGATCAGCAGAGTTAGCTTCCGAGAGTGTCGAGGTAGCTGCATAGCGTTCGCAGCCATTGATCTCTCCCTCTATCCCTATCTTTTATTTCCGCATTATCAGATTTTAGATAGACTTTGTAGTAGGGTGACACTCTGTATTTAGAGGCTCATGTTCGTGACACCGGGTCCATGGTTGGGCTATATTCTATATTTTGTTAAACTTCAGTATTTTTATCAATATTTCCGGATCTTGACTTAAATGGTTTTGGTGATTCACTATTGTACTCATCAACTTCTGTTTATCAATTGGGTTAAATATTAGAAAATGGTCGGACTTGCCTAGTAGTGTGCTGGGCGCCATCATGACCAGGTTGGGGTCGTGACAATACGGTACGGCAGAATAGATATAGTTGGGTGCCTGGAGCCAAATCAATACATAAATTAATATCACGATCTGGTGGCATGCCAGGAAGATCAGAAGGAAACACATTGGTGAAATCTTGAACTACTGTAACTGAATCAATCGTCGAAGACTCTATGGTGGTGTACCGAACATAAGCTAGATAAGCCAAACACCCTTTCTCGACCATATGTCGAGCCTTCAGGAAAGAAATAACCCGACTAGGTGTATCAACTGTGGAACCCTTCCACTCCAATCTCGGTAACCCTGGCATCACTAATGAAATAGTCTTGGCATGGCAATCTAGGATAGCATGATAAGGAGATAACCAATCCATGCCCAAGATGACCTCAAAATCGATCATATCAAGCAACAAAAGATCTGATCTAGTCTCGAAACCATAAAATGTGACCATACAGGACCGGTAGATCCGATCCACAACCACAAAATCACCTACAGGAGTAGACACATGAATAGGAGTGCCCAAGGGCTCAGGAGAAATAACCAGGAAACGAGCAAACATAGATGATACATATGAATAAGTAGACCCTGGATCACATAATACCGAAGCATCTCTACCACCAACGAAAATAATACATGTGATGATAGTATCTAAGGCCAATGCATCTGGCCTGGCCGGAAGGGCATAGAATCTGGCTGGAGCGCCGGCTGGCTGGCCTCCACCTGACTGAGTAGTAGTTGGCTGACCTCTCCCTGCCTGGCCTCCTCCTCTAGGACGGCCCCTACCAACTTGCCCTCCACCTTTGGGTGGCTGGGCAGTCGGTTTTGAAGTCATTGGCTACTGACCCTGCTGTACTGCCTTGCCCCGAAGTCTGGGGCAGGTCCTCTTTATGTGACTCGGATCTCCACACTCGTAGCATACTCTCGGTACCATATCCTGCTGGCCTGAAGTCTAAGCCTGCTGAACCGAATACGTAATGGAAGAGCCCTAGATGGCTGGTGGGCAATATGAACTCTCTAGCATGGCACTGAAGGGAGCACTGGAAGAATCCTGATGACCAGAATACCCGGCGGAGGAACCCTTAATAGCTGGCGGGCGGTAAGAACTCTCCGGCATCATATTGAAATAAGGCCTCACTTGAGCACCTCGGGGAGGGGGTGGTGGTGCTGAATATGTGGGTTTGCTAGGCTGGCCCCTCCTGAAGTGACCTCTACCCCTAGCTGGGGCACCTCTGAAATCTCCTGAAAATCGGACCCTCTTGTCCTGCTGAATCTGCTCTCTAACCCTCAGGCGATATCCCTCAATCATGCGAGTAGTCTCTACCACTAGCTGATACTCAGTACCCATCTCCACCTCTCGAGCCATGCTAGCTTGAATACCGGGGTGCAACCCTGCAACAAATATCCGCACTCTCTCTGCATTTGTGGGAAGTATCACAAGTGCATGGCGAGACAACTCAGAGAACCTCGCCTCATAATCGCTCACAGACATATGACCCTGCTCAAGATGCTTAAATTAGTACGGTAACTCTTCCCTCTCAGAGGGTGGAATATACTTATCCAAGAATAACTGGGTGAACTGACCCCAAGTGAGGGGAGGAGAACCTGTTAGCCTGCCAAGAACATAGAACTGCCACCATCTACGGGCCCTGCCCTCCACCTGAAAAGTAGTAAAGTCAACTCCATGTGACTCCAATATCCTCATATTGTGCAGTCTGTCCCTGCACCTATCGATGAAGTCCTGGGCATCCTCATGTTGCTCACCCCCAAATATAAGGGTGAAACCTAGTCCATCTATCCAATAACATCTGCGGGTTACCGTCCACAGCTGGTCTGAGCTGGGGCACCACTACAGTAACTGGATGGCCCCATCTAGGGATAGTGCACCTGGAGTCTGATACACTGTAGCTACATGTCTAGGAGCCTGAGCAGTAGGGGTCTGTGCTCCCCCCCCCCCCCCCCCCCCCCCCCCCCCCCCCCCCCCCCCCCGCCCC
>MU709460.1:210189-230982 GCA_026770625.1 Nicotiana glauca
CCCCCCCCCCCCCCCCCCCCCCCCGCCTGTGTGGTGGCTGGATCTACTGGAAATAAACCAGCCTGAGTCATAGAATCCATGAACCATAGCATAAGGCCCATAACCTCCTGAAATCTCGGTGCGGTCATAAAGTCTGTCGGGGTAGGCTCAACTGTGGGCACCTCGCCTTACTCCTAGATAATAGGATCTCCCGCAGGATCTGTTAGTGGTACTACTAGAATAACTCTAGGACGCCCTCGTCCCCTACCACGGGCCGGTGCCCTCCCCCGGCCTCTACCTCGGCCTTTAGCAATGGGGGGAGCAGCTCCGCCCGGGTCTGTAACATCAGTCGTGCGTGTCCTCACAATCTGTGAGAGAATAAAAGAGGGAAATTTAGTATACCAACCACTACATGATAGGAAATGAATAAAGAGTAGTTTTTCCTAATACCCTATAGCCTCTCGAAGATAAATATAGACGTCTCCGTACCGATCTACAAGACTCTATTAGGTTTACCCATGACTTGTGAGACCAACGTGAACCTAGGGCTCTGATACCATATTGTCACGACCCATTTCCATAATAAGTCATGATGGCGCCCAACACCATTGCCAGGCAAGCCAACGCAGAAAATACTAAATAAACTTTCATTTACTTTACCCCGAAATAGTTGAAATACTTCCTTAAGTTGAAATAAAATCAGAAATGATTAATAAAGTCATAATAATCATACAACCCCAAAATAATACGGTCTACTAATTTGTGTGCCAAGACCTAGTGTCACAAGCTGTGGGCAACTAGTAGAATATACAAAAGAATCATACTATCCTACTGTCCGAAACATAATAGACAGCAAAAATACATAAGAAAGACTTTTCCAGGCTGCTGAACGGCATGGAAGGGAAGCAACTCACCGTAGAAGTCTCGAGTCCGCTCAAGGATGCGCACCAGACTGATAGCCAGATATACCTGCCTCAGATCATGTACAATTAAGTACAGAATGTAGTATGAGTACATAAACAATATGTACCCAGTAAGTATCCTGTCTAATCTCGAAGAAGTAGAGATGAGAGGTCGACTTGATACCTACGAGGGTCACAATGAGAGAAGAAAATATAATAAGCAGGGATAGCACAAGTTATTAGCAATTAATGAGCATGGAATAACAGTTCCTTTCCAAATATTATCATGGGTATCCATTTATATTTCAAGAAGATATGAAGTTCTGTCCACAGAGAAAGGCTAAGCAAAACATGTGCAAGTAACACCGAGGGACGTACGGCCCAATCCAACATAAAAGTAAATTATGCACAGTCGAGGGTCGAACGGTTCGAACCATAGATGCATCTATTACCCCACTCACGAATCACACGTGTGACGCGGTCAAATATAAATAAGATCATCAACAAGCAGACAATGATATATATCTGAGGAGTAATTATTCACAGGAATATCCAAATTTTCTTTTAGAAGAACAAACAGGATAAGGTTCCTCCACTAGTCTCATTTACCTTAATGAAAATAATTTATACGAAATTCGAATTTATCATCAAGTTACAAGAATATCATATAGAGCATGCTTTTGGGTCCTAGACTACCCGAACTTAACATAATAGTCGTTACGCACGGACTCTCACCACCTAGTGCGTACGTAGCCCCCACATATAACAACAATTAATTCAATTATTACACATATGGGGACAATTCCCTTGTGATGACCAGACCCGTTGTCTTATGTGTTGTTGCTCCGTTTTCCCCGTTTATTGCTTCTTCATATTTCGTTTTCGGTATGTGGTGTATCAGAGTTTATTTGGATTGATTTTGATAAGAAATAAGACACTTAGTCTCTTTAAGAAAAGCTTAAGTTGAAAAAATCAATCGGACGTTGACTTATGAGTTAGAGGGCTCGGATGTGATTTCCGATGATTTGGTTAGCTTCGGGAGGTGATTTGTGACTTAGGAGTGCAATCGAAATTGAATTTGGAGGTCCGGTATAGAATTAGGCTTGAATTGGCGAAGTTTGAATTTTGGCGAATTCCGGTTAATAGGTGAGATTTTGATTCGAGGGTCGGAATGGAATTCTGAGAGTTGTTGTAGCTTCGTTAGGTGATTTTGTATATGTGTACAAAATTTTAGGTCATTCGGACGTTGTTTGGTCGGGTTTTTGATCGAATGTGAGTTTCGAAAGAATTTGATAAACTTAGGCTTGAATCTGTGGTGAATTGATGATTTTTGTGTTATTTGACGTGTTTTGATGATTGGAACAAGTTCGTATGATGTTTTAGGGTATGTTGGTGTTTTTGGTTGAGGTTCCAGGGGGCTCGGGGTGATTCCGGGTGATCAAACAGACCATTTTGGACTTATAATATTGCAGGTTTTTCAGCTGTGAGGTTGCAGAGATTTTCTTCATTGCGTTCGCGTGGGTAGAGTCGCGAACGCGTAGAACAAATTTGAGAAGCTTGGAAATTGGCCTTCGTGTTCGCGAGGCATTAGCCGCATTCGCGTAGGTTTGAGGTCGTTGGTCTTCGCGTTCGCGTCTGGGACACGCGTTCGCGTAGAGGGAGTTTGGGGGGCCCTGACCTTAGTGCATCGCGTCCGCGATTTGGGGGGGGGGGCTCGCATTTGCGTAGTAGTAGCAGCTAAAGCATCGCATTCGCGGGTAAGCCACCACATTCGCGAAGGGTAAAATTAGCCAAAGGAATTTTTGTGCATCGCGAACGCGAGAGGGACCTCGCGTTCGCATAGAAGAAATGTCACCTGGGCAAATGTTTTAAGAACATTTCATCCACGACTTGGGTTCATTTTTCACCATTTTTTTGCAAGCTTTGAGGCGAGTTTGAAGATGGATTCAAGGAGGAATGATTGGAGGTAAGTCCCATGGCCTAGAAACATCATCTAATTATGATTTCAACATTTAAATTCATGGAAATTGGTTAAAAAAAGTTAAGAACTAGGGCTTGAGTTTTTGATAATTCAAATTGGAATTTGATAGGTCATTTGAGCTCGGATTTAGGAGTTCTTGGTATGTATGAACTCGTGGCGAGACGAGGGATCCGGTAATATAAGTTTTGTAATTTTTCGAGAAGCGGGCCCGGGGCTCAGGTTTTGCTAGTTTTGAGATTTCTGCTATATTTTGATTGTTTTCGATTGGGTATTGTTCCTTTGGCATAGTGTGATGTATTCGCTCTGATTTTGATTAGATTCGACGCGCGTGGAGGCCAATTTGAGGGGCAAAGGCATCGCGAGCTAGAGATTTCACCGGTTCGAGTTGAGTAATACTTGTAAATGATATCCTGAGGGTTTTAAACTCCGGACTTGCACATCATAGTGTTGTATTATGGTGACTTGCACGCCAGGTATGAGCGTGGGGTAGAGCACCGTTGGGGATTGTGACTTGGTCCATCCCGGTTGTCGATTTTACTGCGTGATTGACTGAAACCTACTTGATGCTATCATGATTTGGGTTGATTGCCATGTGTTGGGCTTCATGCTGATTATTTGAATCCTCCAGGGATTGATATCACTGTTTTTGCATTACTTTGCATATTAATTGATCTCGGTCCAAGGTTTTAAATACTGTTTTGCAAACTCAGTCATCTTTCTAAGATTTGAAAACTTAAATGATATTTTACTGACGTTCGAAAATGAGGACTGTTATTTGAATATTGCCCTAGTGGCTATGTGCATTTATAGACTGAGCATAGATCGGACTGCGCACCGCAGCAGTGTTGCATGTGTATTTCTGGACTGAGCATGGATCGGACTGCACGCCGCAGCGGTGTGATATTGATATTGCGCTTGGGCTGTAGGAGCCCCTCCGGAGTCTAAACCCCCACAGTGAGCGTGGGTACCCAAAATAGATCAGGTTGTGCGCCGCAGCGGTCATGTTCATTGCATTGCATTCATGCATTGATTCCTATTTGTACTACGTGGCATAACATTCAGCACTCTCATATCATTAGCATCCATGCTATTTCTTGCACTGTGTACCAGATACCCTGGTATTATTTGTTAATAGAGTGTTGTGCCTGAGGGGCTGACTTGTGTGCGGACTTGCACTATCCGATATGCATTCAGTTGCTTGACTGTTGGGAAAAAGATATTTTCAAAAGAGGTTTTTTGACTGAGCTAGATGTTTTCTAAAGGATTTTCATGGAATTACCATTTTCTCAAGGGTTGTACTGTCCTATATAGCATGATGAAGTGCTTTATGTGTTTTCTTACCGCTCAGTTATTATTTACTCTTATTACTCATTGAGTTGGAGTACTCACTTTACTCCCTGCACCTCGCGTGCAGTTGCAGGTATTGTTCACCCGATAGCAGGTTTTGAGCTAATTGAAGGTACCACTATTGTAGCGGAGTAAGGTGACTGCCAGCATCCGCGGCACCTGATTTTTCCCTTCTTTGATTTTAAATTTGATCCATGTAAATTACAGACTCTGTAGTTATGTTCAGGCTTCTTTAGATGCTCGTGACTTGTGACACCCCGGTCGGGTTGTGTTGGGTTGTAGATATCGATTATTATTGTCATTAAGTTGTATTTATCTATTCGCTTATGTTTAATAAGTGTTAAAGGACGATTTGGGTTAGTTGGCTGGCCTTGTCTTCATGAGAGGCGTCATCACGACCGAGTTTAGAAATTGAGTCGTGACAAGTTGGTATCAGAGCCTAGGTTACTAGGTCTCACGAGTCATGAGCAGGTTTAGTAGAGTCTCGCGGATCGGTACGGAGACGTCTGTATTTATCCTCGAGAGGCTGCAGAACCTTTAGGAAAACTTCACTTTCTTGGAATTCTTATCGTGCGTACTTGATTCAGCTTGAGATATAACTCTTGAAATTCCTTCCTCACGTCTGTATGTGCACGTGAGCGCTCAGTATTGTATGTGCCTTGATGGCTTGTGATTCCCCGATCAAGGGGAGAGATGTGACCTTCATGAGTATGTTAGGCCAGTCTGGAGGACTTGAGTCCGGATCTTTGCCTATGGCTTAAGCACCGAGGTGCTGATTGTGTGAGCAAGTGTTCTAAACTTATATGCTCAATATTGTCCCTATTATTCGGAATGGCGGTTGGATATCCATGTGATGAGTATATTAGTACTGCGAGATGTATTTATGTGGCTTGGTAGTGACGAAGAAGTCTGCTGGAAAATGGATGAACTATTAAGTGTTCGATTCCTATTGTGATTGATGTGTTGCCCAAGTTATGGGCGCGTGAAGAATAATTTCGTATCTCCTAGTTGGAAGTTAAGTGCAATACTTGTGGCGGAATGAGTTCGGACTCAGGAAGACTAAATGACTGTGTTATGTGTATGACAGTGGAAGGTGTGCTGAAATACTAAATTGAGGCGAAACAGGTGGGTTATCTCATGCGGAGTGTTCTTAAGGGGTACGATTCTTATGTATATTGTTAGAAGATCTCATGTGTAATTGATAATTTGAAAATCTGGGTCGTTTCAGAGAGTGGACTCAGCTGATGTAGGGATGTATGCGAGGTTTGTAGAGGATTTCAGTATCCGAGGATCTGTGTTTTCATAAACTAGTAGATGATTTGAGTTTAATCTCACTATAATATTGTGGCATCATTAGAGTAAAAGTATTATGGGTTATTAAATGTGTCCTGATAGATGGCTTCGAGCCAAGTTGGGGAGGTTGCTGTTGATTAGCTGATCGCACGGTTATGTGCTATGTTGTTTCCGTTTCGAGGTATGCTGGCGGATCAGTCCTGGTTGCAGAAAATGAGCCGAGGATGGCACGAGTGAAGCAAAATTTTGATAAAGGTCATATGGTGCTTGTTAGATGTGAGGAAATAATAGGATGTCTTGAGCTGTTATTGATAAAGAATGCTCAGTGTATAGAGAAGGAAGATGGTTGTTTGTATTGGTATGAGATCATGTTCTGCGGTGTCAGAGTGCTAATAAGGCACGAGTAGTTCTGTTCATTAAGCCAGAAAATTTACAGTTGTGTACGAGTGAATGATTCTCGAGAATGGTTTTATTCTGTCCAAGATTTGGCATGTAATAATCAGGTGTCTTAAGGTTAGGTATGTGGCTAGGGACTGTGTTTTTTAGAAAAGATCAAGACTTGCGGTAGTTTATGTTAACTATGGGATTCTATGTATCAATATCTGGGAAGTAATGGTAACGAATTTCAGATTCGTAGGAAGGTCTTCGGGGTAAAGTACTCTGGAATGTGGTATTTATGGGAACGATTGAGAGAGTATTCAGTGGCCATGGGTCTTGGACAGTGTGGTCTTATGTGCGAGTCTCGTGTGGTAAGCCTGGATCAAGGCATTGTGATGCTACAGCGAGGGAGAAATATCAAGTGGATGATGAACAAAAAGAGAAATTTGATAGATGGAATAGCTTGATAATAGACCGAATCGGTATGGTAAGGATATGATTAATTCTTTGTATGTGTTCGAGGTAATGAGCATTTATGGGTATTGTGCGGCAGAGCTTTTGAGTTCGGACAGCTTGTGTAGCTTGGTTTGGATGGAAGGATTCAGTCCTATCAGTGTAGCTTGTACAAATGGAATTGGCGGAAGTGTTCTTGTTGAGTTTTACCATGGTTTGGAGATGTATATACTTTCTTGGGGCATGCGAAGCATGGAATGTGTGATTATTTTCTTCTAGATAGGATTGACGGAAGGTCTCGGCTAGATGAGTTACAGTTCAGTTCTGAAAAAAAGTTCAAAAAAATTCTTAGGCAGCGGGTAGCCTCAAGTAACCAAGGAGATGGTACCGCTAATTGGAAGTGATTTGACGAGGGTATATGTTTCAGAAAAAGGGCAATATGATTAAGTTGATGGCAATTCGGTAGTGTTGCGGCATTTTCTTGATAGATCGACTGTTGATATATGAGTTTGTTTGGTGGCACAGGGGAATTTTAGAATATCTTTCGTGGAATGATTGGTTACTCGAGGTGTAATATGTATTTATACTGCAGAATTTGGGATCAGGTACAGTAATTTGTGTGCTATGTGGAGCTGGAGACTGAGAGTTCCCATGTTCAGGCTATGTAGTGGTTGTAGATAGTGTGTATTGGTTCTGTTAGTAGCTACTGGGGGTTTGGAAGCCCGAGTGGATCTTTCTTTGCTTGGTATATTAGATTCTGGATATGATATTGGGGTGTAGACTGATTGTCTCAGTGTTGGGTTATTCTAGACTATTCTGTTATGGGTTATGTTGGAAAATGCCACAGGTTGCATGGCAGAGTGCATCGGATTATGTTCTAGCAGAGTGGTTGTATTCTAAAGACCAGCGGATGGCTGGGAAGGATTGCTTTCCTTAATTGGGCCTTCGTGGCTAATGTTAGTATAGAGGCTTCTACCATTGATTCGGTTCCTGTATTGAGGGACTTCTCGGATGTGTTCTTGTGATCGAGCATGTCGTCGGGCGAGATTGTGGATTTCGGTATTGATTTGGTGTCGGGCACCATATCGTACGGCTCCGACATGAGTTATAGCAGTGGAAGGAGCAGCTTCAGGCTTCTTGGTAATGAGTTTGTTGGTAAGCTAATTGGTTACGTGTTTAGATTGAGTGGGCTTGGTTGGCCCCGAATGGTATTAATGAAGGATAGGTTGATTCGATCGTTATTGAACCTGCTAGTGATCTGGAGAGATCTATGAGTTACTTTTCTGTGCTGTGAGGCGTTATGATTTTTGGACTGTGAGCACGTATAGTGCGGTGCTATCGAGATTCATAGTGGAAGTTGAGTTTTGTAGCTTACAAAGTTATAAGTAGATATCATTATGCACTTAGTATGTTTACGACCAATACTCGGTATTTTGTTATTATGAGCAAATTTGGCTCGATGTACATCTCCCTATGTAAGATATTTGTATGGATCGGGTGGCACGCTGCCACGGGTATGTTATCTGGATCGGGTTGCACGCCACAACAGTGTGATATTAAGAATAGTTTTCCAAATGCTATTTTGTATGCCTTGCTTCCTGGCTTCTAGGGAAAGTCCGTATGGGTGTTGCTCGGTGAATAGCGCATCGGTTGTGTCCTTTCATGATTAAATGGTGTATATTACTTGCTTCACCGTGGGTGTGATGGATTGCTTGGTTTCAAACATCAATTTGTGTGTGGCTGTCTATTTTGAGCATGGTGACTTGAGGTTCTTCATGTGTAACAAGGTTTGGACAGGATCGCGCGTTGTGGCGAGGCCACATGAAGTTATGACCTTTCGAGGAGGATTCGGGTACTCTATTTCTATGATGTGAGACGGGGTCTCAGCTTTGTGTTGTGACGGTACTGATGAGCTTGAGGTACAGCTCTTTCGTTTGAGTTATTTGTCATGATTTGAGTATGTTCAGACCTCCCTTCATTGGTGCGTGGATTATGCAAGTTGTGGCTTAGGCCTGTGATGAGGTGTCATATCACCAGAGTGGTGTGTTGGATTCGAGGTGATCGTGGGAGTCACTAATGAATACGAACAGATTTGATTACAGCTTGTTGGAAGAATGATATCGAGGTTCGGTTCGGAAATCTGCTGTGGTATTAGTCAAAAGGGAAGTGGTTTCATGAGTGGTTGATTTGAGAAATGGTTAAGGTTTGCTATGTGTTTCATTATCATTGGTAGGATATGAAAATGTTGGAATGAGACTTTAGCTAATAAGAGGTTTCTATCGGTATATGGTTGTTGTGGACAGCTGCCGTGAATGGGAAATATCGCTGCATGTGTTTGAGCTATGTGGTATATCATAGAATTGCACCGGAGGTTGCAGGTATGGGTTATTACAGCTGGTTCGAATTCATTCTGAATATAGATGTGAGGTTCTAATTTTGAGTATGATTTTGGAAAGTGCAATGTGGTCCTACAGTTTATGGTTTATATGGACTGTGAAATTTCAGCTGTGTTGTATTATCGGACCTATGTGAGATAGGGTGACGTGGGATCATCCCAGGTATATGCTTGGTAAGGTCATTCAGCTATTGGTCGGCTTCTAGTACAACTCTGGGTACGCTCGAGGACGAGCGTTTATTTAAGTTGGGGAGGATGTGACGACCCGACCCGTCGTCTCATGTGTTGTTGCTCTATTTTTCCCGTTTATTGCTTCTTCATGTTTCGTTATCGGTATGTGGTGTGTTAGAGTTGATTTGGAATGATTTTGATAAGAAATGAGACACTTAGTCTCTTTAAGGAAAGCTTAAGTTGGAAAAGTGAACCGGACATTGACTTATGAGTTAGAGGGCTCGGATGTGATTTCCGGCAATTTAGTTGGCTTCGGGGGGTGATTTTTGACTTAGGAGTGCGATCAAAATTGAATTTGGAGGTCCAGTATAGAATTAGGCTTGAATTGGCGAAGTTTGAATTTTGGCGAATTCCGGTTGATAGGTGAGATTTTGATCTGAGGGTCGGAATGGAATTTCGACAGGTGTTGTAGCTTCGTTAGGTGATTTTGGATATGTGTGCAAAATTTCAGATTATTCGGACGTCGTTTGGTCGGGTTTTTGATCGAATGTGAGTTTCGAAAGAATTTAATAAACTTAGGCTTGAATCCGTGGTGAATTGATGATTTTTGTGTTATTTGACGTGTTTTGATGATTGGAACAAGTTCGTAAGATATTTTGGGGTATATTGGTATTTTTGGTTGAGGTCCCGGGGGCCTCGGGGTGATTTCGGGTGATCAAACGGACCATTTTGGACTTATAATATTGTAGGTTTTTCAGCTGTGAGGTTGCAGAGATTTTCTTCATTGCTTTCGCGTGGGTAGAGTCGCGAACGCGTAGAACAAATTTGAGAAGCTTGGAAATTGGCCTTCGCGTTCGCGAGGCATTAGCCGTGTTCGCGTAGGTCTGAGGCCGTTGGTCTTCGCGTTCGCGTCTGGGACACGCGTTCGCGTAGAGGGAGTTTGGGGGCCCCTGACCTTAGTGCATCGCGTCCGCGACTGGTGGGCTCGCGTTCGCGTAAGCGGAGCTGGATGGTCATCGCATTCGCAGTCATGGAGACGCGTTCGCATAGGAGAGGAAGCTGAGGCATCGCGGTCGCGGGACGGGCTCCGCGTTCGCGAAGACTAAAAGTGGCCCAGTGGATTTTTGGCCATCGCGAACGCGAGCGGGCCATCGCGTTCGCAAAGAAGGAATGTTCAGCTGGGCAGAATGTTTTAAGGACATTTCATCCGCAAACCAAGTTAATTTTTCCACCATTATTGAGCGAGCTTGGGAGCCTTTGACGAGATTTTTGAAGGGTNAGGGTAAAATTGACCGGAGGAATTTTTGTGCATCGCGAACGCGAGAGGGACCTCGCGTTCGCATAGAAGAAATGTCACCTGGGCAGAATGTTTTAAGAACATTTCATCCGTGACTTGGGTTCATTTTCCACCATTTTTTAGCAAGCTCTGAGAGCTTTGAGGCGAGTTTGAAAAGGGATTCAAGGAGGAATGATTGGAGGTAAGTCCCATGTCCTAGAAATATCATCTAATTATGATTTCAACATTTAAATTCATGGAAATTGGTTAAAACAAGTGAAGAACTAGGGCTTGAGTTTTTGATAATTCAAATTGGAATTTGATAGGTCATTTGAGCTCGGATATAGGAGTTCTTGGTATGTATGAACTCGTGGCGAGACGAGGGATCTGGTAATGTAAGTTTTGTAATTTTTCGAGAAGCGGGCCCGGGCTCGGGTTTTGCTAGTTTATAGATTTTTGCTATATTTTGATTGTTTTCGATTGGGTATTGTTCCTTTGGCATAGTGTGATGTATTCGCTCTGATTTTGGTTAGATTCGACGCGCGTGAAGGCCAATTTGAGGGGCAAAGGCGTCGCGAGCTAGAGATTTCACCGGATCAAGGTGAGTAATACTTGTAAATGATATCATGAGGGTTACAAAACCCCGGACTTGCACATCATAGTGTTGTATTGTGGTGACTTGCACGCCAGGTATGAGCGTATGGTAGAGCACCGTTGGGGATTGTGACTTGGTCCGTCCCGATTGTCGATTTTACTGCGTGATTGACTGAAACCTACTTGATGCTATCATGATTTGGGCTGATTGCCATGTGTTGGGCTTCGTGCCGATTATTTGAATCCTTCAGGGATTGATATCACTGTTTTTGCATTACTTTGCATATTAATTGATCTCGGTCCAAGGTTTTAAATATTGTTTTGCAAACTCAGTCATCTTTCTAAGATTTGAAAACTTAAATGATATTTTACTGACGTTCGGAAATGAGGACTGTTATTTGAATATTGCCCTAGTGGATATGTGCATTTCTAGACTGAGCATAGATCGGACTGCGCACCGCAGCAGTGTTGCATGTGCATTTCTGGACTGAGCATGGATTGGGCTGCACGCCGCAGCGGTATGATATTGATATTGCGCTTGGGCCGTAGGAGCCCCTCCGGAGTCTGAACCCCCACAGTGAGCGCGGGTACCCAAAATGGATCGGGCTATGCGCCGCAGCGATTATGTGCATTGCATTGCATTCACGCATTGATTCCTGTTTGTACGTGGCATGACATTCAGCACTCTCATATTATTAGCATCCATGTTATTTCTTGCACTGTGTACCAGATACCCTGGTGTTATTTGTTAATAGAGTGTTGTGCCCGAGGGGCTAACTTGTGTGCGGACTTGCACTATCTGATATGCATTCAATTGCTTGACTGTTGGGAAAAAGATATTTTCAAAAGAGGTTTTTAACTGAGCCAGATGTTTTCTAAAGGATTTTCATGGAAATACCGTTTTCTCAAGGGTCGTACTGTTCTATATAGTATGATGTAGTGCTTTACATGTTTTATTTACCGCTCAGTTATTATTTACTCTCATTACTCATTGAGTTGGAGTACTCACTTTACTCCTTGCACCTCGCGTGTAGTTGCAGGTATTGTTCACCCGGTAGCAGATTTTGAGCTGATTGAAGGTATCACTATTGTAGTGGAGTAAGGTGACCGCCAGCATCCGCGATACCTGATTTTTCCCTTCTTTGATTTTAAATTTGATCCATGTAAATTAGAGACTCTGTAGTTGTGTTCAGGCTTCTTTAGATGCTCGTGACTTGTGACACCCCGGTCGGATTGTGTTGGGTTGTAGATATCGATTATTATTGTCATTAAGTTGTATTTATCTATTCGTTTATGTTTAATAATTGTTAAAGGACGATTTGGGTTAGTTGGCTGGCCTTGTCTTCACGAGAGGCACCATCACGATCGGGTTTGGAAATTGGGTCGTGACATCCCTCTTACAAAGTTAGAAAGGAGACTCACCTCACTTCAAAGTGCACTTTCAATACCAAGAACGAGTCCAAGCCCTCAATTCGAAGCTGAACGATCCCAAACTAGTTAAATGAAGTAGGAACTAGTCAATATAGACTTACAAGATAAAATTCTAGCTATTTAAGTAATTTCCCAACCCTTAACACAAGTTTCCAAAAATTCGACCCCGACCCACGTGCCCGGATTCCGAAACTTTTCGAAGGAAGTTGTTCTCTACAATCTAAAGATTGATAATATATGATTTCTAATTTATTCCATAACAAATTTTGTGGCTAAATCTAACTTTTGTTAAAACCCTAGGTTTTTGCTCTAACCCCATGATTTCACCTTAATACTAGTGTTTAATCTACCGAAGACATAATTATTAAACTAGAAATACGTAGAACACACTTACCTCAAGATGCTAGGTGAAGTTCTTAACAAAAAGCCCTAAAATGGTCCAATGAAGGAGTGAAAAAGTGATAAAAATGAATTAGAACCAGTATTAAATGAACGTCACTACCTCAGCGATTTTCGCATCGGCGGTCAGGGTCCCGCATAAGCGAGAAATAGACTGCATCTGCGAAATGGGCCAAAAGAGCTGGGACCGCTTCTGCAGTCTCGAGGCCGTATCCGCAGAGCCGCTTCTACGGTTCCTGGCCTGGCCTGGCCTGGGCCACTTCTGCAATGGAAGGACCACATCTGCGGTCCACCAACCGCAGGTGCGGTTATGACAGAAGTAGCAGCTTCAGCTCTTTCCAAAAATTTGCACTTCACTCAAGCCTCGTCTGATTGATGCTCGGGGCTCCCAGACCCTGCCCGAATATACTGACAAGTCTAAAATCACAAAATGGACCTACTCGAACCCTTGGAACACCCGAAACAACGCTAAATCTAAGAATCACTCCCTTAAACCAAATGAATCAAACTTATGAACTTCAAGTTCTTAATTTTCCTCTAATGGGCCAAAAAGCCCTAAGCTACTCAGATTGACACCAAATTTTACGGGCAGGTCTTAAATGATATTTCAGACCTGTACTGGACTTCGAAACTAACATACGAGCCCGATACCCATGAAATAAATCATTAATCAGTTTCTTTAAATCCTTAAAACGTTAAATTAATAATTTCTAATAAAAATTTATTACTTGGGCTAGGGACCTCGGAATTCGATTCCGGACATATGCCCATGTCCTATATTTTCTTACGGACCCTTCAAAACTGTCAAATTATGAATCCGAATCCGTTTGCTTAAAATATTGACCAAAGTCAACTTAACCTTTCAAGATAAATCCTAAGGATAGGCAGATTTCACTCCAAACTCATCCAAATCCCGGACTAACCATCTCCGCAAGTCATAAATTAGCTATAGCAAGCACGAAAAATTATATTTAAGGAAACGGGGTTCAAAAAGATAAAACGACTGGGCGAGTCATTACAGAATTGAAGTCATTATCTTGTCCTACTGCTGATGCCTTATTAACAATCTACTCCTCTTGTCATACGTCTTCAAAGGAGATATTTTTGTATTGCAAACATTACCATCTTCTAAAACTGGCGATCCACTTTCTGATACACTTTTTTCGATAGGAGTTTGTAAAACAGACTTCATCTCACTTTTGGCCATAACATCCTACAAAATAGTAAATATTTAATAGCAGTTGGAGAGCAACACTACCATCGATTGACTTCGACTAAAAAAAATTTAGCAAGTAATGTTGATTGGAGGGCGTATATAAGGTTCATGAACTGGATACCAGATGGACTGAAAATGCCTGAACCTGAGCTTATTGATCATGTAGGGTTGGACTCTGCTGTCTTTTTCCAAAGTGTCTTGCTAGGGTATGTCTTTTTAATTATTGATATCACTTTTGGAGTCATAAATCAATATGTCTTGTGTTATCATATATGTGCCATTGCTTAATAACCACACTGTTGAACAAGATAAAAACCATACCAAATATTTATACTTACTGCCAACGCTGGTAGTAGTCCACCAAGAACATCACCTAGCCCACCAGTGTCTTAAACTAACATCTTTTTCATCTTCTTAAAAGAAAGGATAAGGAAGATATCTCCATCTCATAAAAGTTTTAATTTTATAAAATCTACCCCAAAAAACTTCTCTCCACTTGAGCTTTGTCCATCAAAAAACTGTGGATCCTGTTAAAAGCATAGCCAAAAAAACATTCATCTTATGTGTGTAAAAGTATTTATAGTTTAATTTTGTATTCACAGGCTTGTGAGTAAAAATATTTGCAGTGATAGTGTCGTCGAATTTTCCGTATTCCTCCGGAAGTTCATCATCATCAGTAATCTTAAGAACAATGTAGATTTTGACTGTGACTCAATATTCTTTTTCTTAACAATAACCTTGAACATGAATTTTTTATAAAGAATATCGTCCAGTTTAATTGGATAAGAACAATCAGCATCCGCAATTGAGGTCTACACCGAATTTCAGAGGTTAGAAATCTTATAATTGACAACTAAATTAAATTTAGTATTATACCTCAACTAATCCTTCCTTAAGTTCTTTTGTGAACTTCCCTATAAGCCGCATATCATCGCGATTCCAAAGCTATAATAAGATAAAAGCGATTCCATCCATAACACGAACTTGAAGCCTATACCTGCATAATTTTGATTAACTTTATATATATATATATATATATATATATATATATATATATATATATTAGTAATTACCTGTGAGTAATAGAACATGCTTCTTCATTGCATTTCTTACAAAAGTATGTAGTACCAACTTTGTCAACCTTTCTAGTACATTTGTTGCATGTGAATTTGCGAAGTATGACCATCCCCGGTCAAGTTTCAAATTCACCAATTTTGCCACAATCCAATAACTACATTCCTATTTAACATAAAGAAAAAATTATTGTAAATACAAAACAAAAAATAAGGTACATATAATATTATGATAAATTAAACTCATTTGCACGCACTGAACTAAATAATTATTTTAAACAATATAATTCCTTTGTCATTGTAAATTTCAACCTGAAAACGTAAGGTAAATAAAATTATAACACTAAATTAAACTTACCTGCGTACACTGAACTAAATCCCTAATAGTTTTAAATAGTATAATTTTTTTGTCTAATTCATCTCTAACAGAGTAACTTTGCTGTGAGCTTGTCTAAGTGATCCACTCAAAGTTTGATTGACGTACTGCCATGAATCTACATAAGTCGAAAATTATTATTTGTCAATACTATTTTTATATTTTTTGTACATATAGAAAATGATTATACACTTGACAAACCTGGATTTAAACTCATTTGATTGCGTCAGCGTAGGATTAATCCATATCTTTGTCTGATACCAACAACTACGCACTGAGTAATTACCTATGTATCAGATTTACTATAATTATAAATCTGAAATTATATAATATTTATAAACTAAAATTGAAAAATACATGTAATTAGTGGTAAACCTCGAAATTTTTGAGCTTTCATATGTTGGAAAACAACAATTAAAGGTTCATCTGTAGATTCATTCATGTGATGTTGAATTTGATCCACAAGTTCACTCCATAAGGTTGCCAAAATCCTGTTCCTCCTATACGTTTTCTGGTAAAACTTAATCAACAACAATATAGGTAGTTTTATTGTAAAGTATTATTTTTATTTGCGAATGACTTACTGATCATCCTCGAGTACAACATTAATAATGACACTTTGGTCGTCTCCTTGTTTGTAGGTCTTAACATCTTCATGGTTCACAACCTGGCCAACAACATCTATAAATATAAAAGTTAGTAACATAGTTTTACAAAACCTACTATTTGAATAAAAGGGAAAAGAAGAATTATCAAATATTTTTGTCTCATCGACATCATGTTGATTTGTTAGTTGGTTAAAAGGACGCAAGTTAAAGATGTTCATATGAAATGAAGGATCAGTTGTTTCCTCAACAAATGTCTTTTGTGTAAATGTCAGCCTCAAGTTGTGTGTTGTAGTCCTCAACTTCAAATTATTTGGTCCGACAACAAAATAGCTCATACGATATAAGCAAAGTTCCTGTATCTTGTTCCTAAAAAACTTAACAACATACTTTCCGATTGAAGCATGTATACGATCACCCTACAAAATCTTATTCCTTATTAGTGCATAATTATGAAGCCAACATTAAGAGACAGAAAGATGAATACATGTAGTACACATATTTCATATATAGGCGTAGTTTATGTATGTTCATACGATGATAGTCTAAGCAAGGCAACCAATATATAAAATATATGCCTATTTTTTATATTTTGAACAAAATAGATATTATTAAGTACAAAACTGCAATATAGGTGAGTTTTATATGTATATATTATGACAATCACTGTCTAAAGTTTTCCTCGACGTTTGATGAAGTCAAAAAACAGAAAGCTACAGTTTCTTCTATTTCAGTTAAAGAACACTTTTGGTTGAAAGTGGAATTATTGAAGGAACTTCTTAGACAGTTGATTAATCCGGAAGAAAGAATATTGATTGTGAAGCCAACATTAAGAGACAGAAAGATGAATACTTGTACTAAACATATTTCATATATAGGTTGAATTTCTGTATGTTCATCCGATGATAGCCTAAGCAAGGCAATCAATATTTAATAACTGTTAGTTTTTTATATTTTGAACAAAGTAGATGTTATTAAGTACAAAATTGCAATATAAGTAAATTTTATATGTATCCATTATGACAATCACATCCTAAAGTATTAAGAAGGTCATCTGAGAGCCAAGTGTATTAGGCGTATTTTCAAGCCTGCTATGAAGTCATATAGTAGCAACACGAGAAAATTGACAGAAGTGTTCTATTTGCGTTAGATGAAAAGAAAGCTGAGAGCCAGGTGTATTAGGCCTATTTTCAAGCCTGCTATGAAGTCATATAGTAGCAGCAAGAGAAAATTGACAGAAGTGTTCTATTTGCCAAGTATGACATATAAACGTGGTTGTTGCATTCCTTTCATCTCTTAGTAGTGAATTCTAGGTTTATCACTGTTCACTGATATACATAAAGTAAGTAAAAGAGTGAGGCAAAAATAACATGTTACCTTCGAATCCTGTAAAACCAATTCAATTGAAAGCGGTATTTTCGGCTTAAATCTATCCGGGATTATCCACATTCGAATGACTCTAACTTTGAGATTCCATTGCATCGAGTTGCTTGATATTTATTTGATATCATGAAGTTGTGTAGGAGTTGCAAAGCAATTTTAATCAGACTGAGTACATAAAATAGAAAGTTGAAAAGGATTCAAAAATATAAAACGCATAAATCAACCAGTTATGGAGACGTAGAAAGAATAGGGAGTTTTGGTTGGAAGCCCACATTTGGGAGCACGATCAATCGTGGGTTTGTAACTATCTGCTTTCCTGAGTTTTTCTCAGTCTTGGGCAGTTGTTGATTAAAAAACAAAAACTAAAAAAGTGTGAGGATTTTTTTTTATTTATTTATAAAAGCCAATAAAAAAAGGAGAGGAATTCTATTTTTAATAGGTAAGTGTAATAATAAATATAATAAATAAATAGAATAACTCCAAAAACTCAATCGTGGCAGGATTGAAAGTTTTTGAAATTTGCTAAATGTAAGTTTATTTATCTGATTTGTAGTTTGTTGTTGATTAAAAAACAAAAACTAAGAAAGTGTGAGAATTTTTTTTATTTATAAAAGCCAATTAAAAAAGGGGAGGAATTCTATTTTTAATAGGTAAGTGTAATAATAAATAATAAATGAATAGAGTAGCTCCAAAAACTCAATCGTGGGAGGATTGAAAGTTTTTGAAATTTGATAAATGTAAGTATATTTATCGGATTTATAGTTTGAATTTGAAGCTCCAAGAATCTTGAAAAGTTATCATAATTTTTGACAGGTGTTAGAATTGTGGATATTCGACTTGGCAGCCTAGCATTGTTTTGCTTTTGTTATTCTATATAGAATAGATATATATAGATTTACAAGGAAGTTCTCCCGGGCCCAATTTAAAAAATCTAAGATACTCGTATCAGCAATTTAGCAAATATGAAATGCCGGCTTTTAAGCATAGAGCTTATGCAGACACGTTGACTCTAAGCTGCTCTCACTAGTTGTGTAATGACCCGACCGGTCGTTTTGAGTACTAGCGCTCCTTTCAGCAGTCGGAGGCCATGAACAACTTCATTTCAGGTATTATGACTTGTACGCGTGGTCAGAATTTAATTTCGGAAAGTTCAGGGTCGATTTGGGAAGAGAATTCTCATTTCGGAAGCTTAAAGTAGAAAGAATGAACTAGGATTGGAATTTTGAGTAAACGACCTCGGAATTGGGATCTGAAGGTTCCAGCAGGTTCGTATGATAATTTCGGACTTGGGCGTATACCCGGAGTGGGTTTTGGATAACCCTAGAGTGTTTTAACGCCTATTGTGGAAGTTATTATTTTAGAAGAAATTTTATAAGTTTGGTTTGAAGTAAATTTAGGTGTTATCAACATCCGTTTGGAATTTCGAGACTGTGAATAGCTCCGTATAGTGATTCAGGAGTTGGGGACGCGATCGGAAGTAAATTCGAAGGTCCGTAGACCATTTTGAAGCCATTTGGCTAAAGATAGAAAGTTGAAGGTTTTTGGAAAGTTTGATCGGGGGTTGACTTTTTGATATCGGGGTCGGAATCCAATTCCGAAATTTGAAATAGGTCCGTAATGTCAAATGTGATTTGCGTGCAAAATTTGAGGTCAATCGGACGTGATTTGATAGGTTTAAACATCNTTGTATATGTCATGGGGTGTAATAGGAGCACCGGATCAGTAGAATTTGGCTAAGTTGATCAGAGAATATTATTATGGTCCTGTGGATTTACTGTTGCAAAGTAAGAATTCGGCGAAGTTATGTTGTTATGTTTGGGTGCGTCGTGTAGTGATTGATATGGTGATCGTATGTTGGAAACATGCCTAGCATAGGATTCCGGATGTTGGAATCGGGCTCTAAGGCTTATTTGCTTGAGTAAAAAGGGAACATTTTTCAGAATTTATTGAGCTTATGTGCTCAGCTAAGTTGTGGTAGCACGGGAAGGTGCGTGAGGTGCTAAACAGTGATCTCAGACTACTCCAGTACAGTTCTCAGCACGTTCGAGGACGAACGTATGCTTAAGCGGGTGAGAATGTAACGTCCCGACCGATCGTTTTGAGTACTAGCGCTCCGTTTAGCAGTCGGAGGCCATGAACAACTTCATTTCAGGTATTATGACTTGTACGCGTGGTCAGAATTTAATTTCGGAAAGTTCAGGGTCGATTTGGGAAGAGAATTCTCATTTCGGAAGCTTAAAGTAGAAAGAATGAACTAGGATTGGAATTTTGAGTAAACGACCTCGGAATTGGGATCTGAAGGTTCCAGCAGGTTCGTATGATAATTTCGGACTTGGGCGTATACCCGGAGTGGGTTTTGGATAACCCTAGAGTGTTTTAACGCCTATTGTGGAAGTTATTATTTTAGAAGAAATTTTATAAGTTTGGTTTGAAGTAAATTTAGGTGTTATCAACATCCGTTTGGAATTTCGAGACTGTGAATAGCTCCGTATAGTGATTCAGGAGTTGGGGACGCGATCGGAAGTAAATTCGAAGGTCCGTAGACCATTTCCAAGCCATTTGGCTAAAGATAGAAAGTTGAAGGTTTTTGGAAAGTTTGATCGGGGGTTGACTTTTTGATATCGGGGTCGGAATCCAATTCCGAAATTTGAAATAGGTCCGTAATGTCAAATGTGATTTGCGTGCAAAATTTGAGGTCAATCGGACGTGATTTGATAGGTTTAAACATCAGAAATAAAAGTTAGAAAGTTCAAAGTTCATAAAGCTTGAATCGGGGTGTAATTCATGGTTTTAGCGTTGTTTAATGTAGTTTGAGGCCTTGAGCAAGCCCGTAATGTGTTTTGGGATTGGTTGGTATGATTGGTTGGGGTCCCGGGGACCTCGGGTAGATTCCGGGTGGTTAACGGATCGAAATTAGAAATTTGGAAGGCTGAGTGTGTTGCTTCTATCATAACCGCATCTGCGGTTCTTGGACCGCAGAAGCGGGACCGCAGATGNTGAATTCTCATTTCGGAAGCTTAAAGTTGAAAGAATGAATTAGGATTAGAATTTTAAGGAAACGACCTCGGAATCGGGATCTGAAGGTTCCAACAGGTTCTTATGATGATTTCGAACTTGGGTGTATGCCCGGAGTGGGTTTTGGATAACCCTGGAGCGTTTTGACGCCTATTGTGGAAGTTAGTATTTTAGAAGAAATTTCATAAGTTTGGTTTGAAGTGCATTTCGGGGTTATCAATGTCCGTTTGGAATTTCGAGACTATGAATAGCTCCGTATAGTGTTTCTGGAGTTGGGGGCGCGATCGGAAGTGAATTCGGAGGTCCGTAGACCATTTTGAAGCCATTTGGCTAAAGATAGAAAGTTGAAGGTTCTTGGAAAGTTTGACCGGGGGGTTGACTTTTTGATATCGGGGTCGGAATCCAATTTCGAAAGTTGGAGTAGGTCCGTAATGTCAAATGTGATTTGCGTGCAAAATTTGAGGTCAATCGAACGTGATTTGATAGGTTTAAACATCGAAAATAGAAGTTGGAAAGTTCAAAGTTT
>MU709460.1:232880-263904 GCA_026770625.1 Nicotiana glauca
GGGACACTCACTGAGTACACGTTGATTACGTACTCATACTACACTTCTGTGCATTTTTGTTGCACAGGTATATATATGCACCTCTAGCAGCCTATTGGGCGTAGCAGCATGGATGACGCTGGGACTAGGTGAGTTGCATCATCCGAGACGGCCGCAGCTAGAGTAGTCCCATCCTTTGTATTGTATTTACTTTCCGTCCATTGTATTCCGGACGGATATTGTTTGTTATTTCTCTTATCAGTAGATGCTCATGCACATGTGACTCCGGGTTCTGGGATGGTTCGAAGTATTGTATTAATTGCTTAATTTTTAAATTCGATTCAAAAATATATTCTTTAAAATTTCTAAATAATGAAGGAAAAAAATCCTGTATTTCAAAAGTGTTAAACGAGATTTAATTTAGTATTTGACTTGGCTAGCCTGACAGCAGTGTCCGGCACCACTACGACCCTTAGTGAATTTTGGNGAAGGGGGGGCAGGCCCAGGTAGCCGCAGAAGGGGCCCAGGGACTGCAGAAGTGGTTCCGCTTATGCGGCCCCCAGACCACAGAAACGGTCAGCGCCCTTTAGCCCAAGCCGCAGAAGCGGCCAAAATATCACATAAGCGGTCATATTTTCGAAGAAGCAGAAATTGCTGGGGGTAGTGACTTGTTTTAAAACGGGATTTTGGCTCATTTCCCCATTTTTGCATGGCTTGGGGGCGATTCTTAGAGAGCTTCAAGGGGAGATTTCATCACCAATGTTGAAGTAAGTTACTCCTATTTATTTCCAAGTTAAATACAAGACTATACCATGGATTTAAGCTTGAAAATTTGAGCAAATATTGGGGTTTTGGTTGAAAACCTAGAAAATTATAAATCTTAGATTTTAGCCACGATTTTGAGCATGGAATTAGGAGAAAATTTTATATTTGAGTTCCCAAGGTTATGGGTAATCTTTATCTTCGAAAAATTTCGGATTCAGGGCCCGAGGGCATTTTGGTCAACTTTTTGTTCGGGGTGAGGAATTGTTGTAAATTGAGTTGTAAGGTTTAGTTGAGCATATGTTAATGAATTTGTATGATCATTGGCTAGTTTCGGGGGTGTTGTGCGTTGGTTCAAGCCTTCAGAAGGATGTAGAATGCCGGTTACGAGTCTTTGGAGCGAGGTGAGTCTCCTTTCTAATTCTGTGAGGGGGAAATTACCCCATAAGTGAGTTAAATTGATTATATGCTCCTAGTTGTGGGGGCTACGTGCACACGAGGTGACGAGAGTCCGTGCGTTGCTACTATTATGTTATTGTCCGGGTAGTTTAGGACCCAAAAATCATGTTATATGTGGATTAATTGTGGGATCATTGATGGCTTAAATTGCTTAAATCACATTAAATTAATAATTGAATTTTCTAAAAGACTTGAGCTTCGTTCTTCCCAAATTAATAAAGAGAATTGAACTTTCCTGGATATTTGCTCCACGTTGACTTCCTCACTGTTTATCTGTCTGTGTGTGTTTATTTTGGAACGGGCCGAACGCCTCGGCAGATTAATAGATGCATCTATAGGCGCGCCGTCGACCCTCGGCAATTGCACATTTATTTCTGTTGGATCGGACTGTCGCCTCGGTATGATTTGCGCATGCTTATATTGCTGCCTGGATTTATTTAAGCTGTTACATGCCTCATTATGGCTCGAGATCATATTGTTAATAAGGAAAAGAAACCTTGGAAATTTCCTATGAAGGAATTAGGTGTTTACTTGTTTCCTCTATTTGGATAAAAATCATGTTAGATAATAAATCCACTGTTGATATGTATATTGAGAATAAATAACCGTTGGACCATTAGAGTGTGTCAAAGTTGACCATCTCGTCTCTANGATATGCAGCAAGGGGAATTGTTGTGTGAATGGTGTTAATAATTTGGAGAATCCAATTGGGTTTCTACGGTAAGATATCGAGAATGCCAGCGATTGTTGGTGCAGAGGTGGATGATGATTCAGAATATGAGAAATGGGGATTTACATGAGAATTTCGAGAATTCGCGGTGGATGGTTGCACAAGGTTTTGTCAACAAGAGATTAAGAATAATGGTGAACTCCAGAGTATTGTAATAATGGCTTTAAGCTAAATGGAAGAGTCCCACCGCTTATGATTTGGGCTGCATGGTTAGCTACTCGCGAAGTTTCTTGTTAATAGCATACTGAGGGGGTCATCTCAGCTATGGAAAAATATCATAAGTAGTAATTTGAGCAGAGGAATTGTTAGAGATATTCTATGGTTGGCCTTATGGCCTCATGTTCGAACTTGGGAAAGAATTCAGGATGTGTGCTTTGTATGGAAGCAGGTTTTAAAGGGAGTAATTCTGCTAGGTGCCTCATCGAGAGGGTACTCCTGTGTTATGAGATCTATGTAGCCGATTATATTCGGGACCAAGTTAGAGCGGATGGCTCTCAGTAACAGTCCTAGTGAATTCAAGAGGTAAAGTGTGGTGCCTAATAATGTCAAGTTTATAGGCATAATTGAGGATCAAGCTTGGAAAGTATCTTACGAGAAGTGGCACAGAATGTTTCGTGATGGTTGGATTATGATGTAGCAATTGGGAAGTACGAAATGGTTCGTAGGGGTTGAGACAGCATGGTCTCGTGGTTCAAGGTCACTCGGGATGAGTGTAGATGGAGCGTGTTATGTGTTGAAGAGAATTGGTATTATTTCCAAAGCACTTAAGGATACATTGAAGGAAAGGGGTTGATTAGCCATAGTTGAATTTGGCATGTTGGGATCTGTGATTAGTTCATTCAACATGATCAGGTTGTGTGTGATTTGTGACGGTGCGTATCAGGCTTGTCAGTCGTCGCAATTGATGTTATTCAGAAGCCTTTTATTTCTAAGGCTCGTCATGTAGAAGCAGATTCCGGAAAAGGGTTATGGTATCTTGGACCACTACTTGCAGATTTGCATATCTTATGGTTATGGGAAGTTACCTAGGTGTTGCTATGATTCTCCTAAAGTGAGTTAAATGAAAAGTTTTATATGATGAANTGGCTAGCCTGACAGCAGTGTCCGGCACCACTACGACCCTTAGTGAATTTTGGGTCGTGACAAGTTGCTTCTATAATAGTAAGTAATAAGTAAAGTAATTTTTGTATTTACATTTGCAACTTCTTCGTTAAATAAGTACATATGTCTAATAATATGAACAAAATTATCTAAACTTGTATTTCTGTTTTCTCATTACATAAGGTGTAAGCTTTAGGTTTCATGGACGAAACTCTATTTAGGTAGATCCTTCGGTTCACAATAAGTGTCCAATTTGCTTTTAGCACGTTCATTAAGAAAATACTAAATTCTATACAAAAATACCTATTATGACTAAACTACCCCTAATTAAACATTTAATGTGAGGAGTAAGAAAACTTTTTAGGAATATGTACATAGTGGTTATTTTGTAAAAACAATTTGAATTTTTTCTTGATTACATAACTGGACACTTATTTTGAACCAAAATAAAAAAGTAAATTGGACACTTATTGTGAACCGAAGGGAGTATTAAGAAGAGGCGGGCGTCGCTAAATACATAAGGTGAGATTGAACTAAGAATTTTTTTTTAAGTACAAATAATAAATTAAAAGATCTTGTATAAATAGTTGATTGGATTCAATATTTATCCTTTTTTTTAATTGTCAACATATAAAAAGTACACACTAATTATATACGGATAAATATGTATTATACGTCCTCAATCTATTTTTGGTTTTTAAGTTAGTTCTTGTACTAAAATTTCAACTAGTTTTCTTTAGCTAAGTAGTCGTTAAGACCCCAAGCGCCATAACGGTGTCGTATTATAGACGAAGGTCCCAAAACTCCCACTAGTGGCAAAACCCAAAACCCTGCTTCACTCCATCCTAGAACCCTAACAACAATGGCGGATTGTGAGTCGAAATCAGAACACAAAAAGATGAAGACGAAGAAACGAAAGCAACAAACCACCAATGAAGTTGAAGAACAAGTCCATAACAGACCTTCAAAATCCCATCGCACCAACCAGCAGCTCGCCGAAGTTGAAGAACCAATAATAGTGCTGCCTGAAATTGAAGAATCATTTAAGCTTCAAGATAACTCCCCATGGAGAAATCTACAGTTGATTTTGTCCCTTCAGAATAACTCTATCCCTCTCCAACAGTCAGTACTATTATTTCACTTCACTCTTCAGCTATATTTTGACTATAAAACTGTTTTGTTTTGTTTTTAGCTAGGTTTGGACATAGATTTGGTTGAAAAGAGTTTTTGAAGTTGCGTAGAAAAATAATTTTCGAAATTTAGAAGTTGAGTCTGGACATGCATTTTATTTGAAAAAAACTTGCAGGTTTTGTGAGCGGAAGAAAAAATTTCACCCAAAAAAGCCCTAAACTAAATTCTGGGAACTTGAATAAAAAAGTCAAAACTTTTTAAAAAACTGATTATATTCCATGGACAAACAATGTTTTAAAAAAAAATTGAAAAAAATTGCCAAAATCTATGGCCAAACGGGAGCTTAGTTTGGAGTTGTTTTGCGTTGCTTGCAAGTGTTTGAATTTGGTTTTAGGAGAACTGATTTTGTTATTACTTGTAAGAGAAACTTGCTTTATGTTTTTGATTACTTTACTTTTACCTTATAAGTAACTATCTTTAATCCAAGCTAGTCTAGGTCGGCTATATGAACAATCAATTTCCATGTTGCTATGTTTTTTAGTCTCATCTATTGTGAGGATTAATCATATATGCTGTCTGTTAGCAATGTTAGAGATGGTTTTGTCCTAAAACAAGAACAAAACAAGACTGATGGTTGGACAAAAATGCAAAAACAACTCATTAAAAAAAACAGAACATCTAAGGTTGTGAGTGGTTCATAAAAATTGAAAAAGAGTTTCTGCAAATGTTTTTCCGGAAACTATTTTTCAAACAAAACTAACTGATTTTTTTTTTCTCTTTTAGCGTTTGGTGTAAAAGCAGCTTTTGCGAAAAACTGAAATTTTGCTTTCGTTGCAAAAGTTCTTCAACTTTCTGAACCAGACACCACCTATTATTTCATGTCAAAACATTAGTGTTCTCACATTTGATTATTGTGAATTGATGATTTTCTTCTAATAAACTAATTCTAGTGCAGAAAATTGGAGATGTCATATAATTATGTGAAATCAAGAACAGAAGGGACAGGTGAAAGCAGGGAGGAAATGCAGACAGTAAACTTTTTGAGAGTGATAGTTTTCCTTAATAATTGGGTTCAGAAAATACTGGTTTCTTCTGAAAAGAAAATTAGGGTGGAAGGAGACAAACATGGGATGGAAATTGCAGGGTCATATTTAGATTACAAATGTTGGGTGATTTTCAAGTTCTGCTTGGAGGAATCAAAAAAGATGGGTGTTTCATTACACTTCTTAAGGGATTTGTTACGGGTAGTCCAATATGTTTCAAGGGATGCATTGATACGTCCGGGTGATGAGCCTATGGTTAGTGAAGAATTGGAGTTACATAGCATAGTTCTTGATTGCATATCCTTAGTGTTCTCATCTCATGGGGGTATTTCTAATGAAAATCTAGACTTGTGGATTTCATTGATTAGTATAGTGGTTGAATCTGTCCAAAAGGTTCTCAATGATAAGCTTGAAGGCACGAAGGTGGGTATTTTTGCCAAGCAGTTGTCTTGTTACTTGCTTGAGCCATTTGCTAAATTTCTAAAAGTCCATCCAACTCGTAAAAATGGTTTCCGCGATTTTATAGATAAGCTTTTTGAAGATTTGGTGATCTTGTGGGATGCTTTAGATGTTAATGCCTTTGAAACCAAACCAGAATGGAAAAGAAATCTACTTGTATTGATAGAAGAAGTTTTAACGCAGGCATTGTTCCATCCAACTCATATTGATGGATTTTTGAGCCTTCAAAGTACATCCAAGTATAGACATACTGATGATAAAAAATTAAAAGAGGAGAAAACTTTCATAAAAAGTTACCATAGACACTTATTTGATAAGTTGGGGAAGATTATAACCGGGAAGAATGCATCAGCAGTCAGTGGTGCTGGAGAGCTGCTACGCCTGTTCATTAATTGTATTTGTAGGAAAAATGGGGTTTCAGTCGGTGCAGACGCATTTAAGTTCCAGGATGGCAATTCTGCTGCCTTTTTCAAGAGCTCTTCCAATAGTTCTGCAATTTCAAGAAGTCTTCCTTATTATGGTCTGGATGCAGAAGCGCGAAAGTCAGTTTTTGATTTTTTTGTAGAGATTATGGAACTTTTCTTATCAGAGATTTATGCTTACTCACAAGCCAAACTGGAAGCTGGACCTCTGTATTTGAAAGTTAACAGCACATTAAGATCTATCAATAAATTGCTTGCAAATTGTGTACTGGAAAAGGTATATATACGAACTGAAGATACATCAGAAGGAGCTTGCTTTAAATTTCTGAAGTTAATTTATGATGCGATCATGTCGCTTACTGCCCAAATGAATCAATTACTACAATCATTTGCCGCTTCAGAAGAGCAAATACCCGGGCAAGTGTTGATTCTAGCAGCCAAGGAAATTTTTCTTGCTATTCATTATTTAGTGGATATTGAATATGAGGTTGTTGGGGAAGATCTAGAAAAACTATGGGGTATGATACTTGCTCTTACAGCCAGTAGTCACTCTCTACTGAGCGCTTCAGATCAGCATTTGCTGACTTCAGAGGTACTTAAGCTTGGATGCAGATTGGTTCACCTCTACAGTGAACTTCGACAGGTTTGTGGAGTTTCTTTGATTAGGTTGCAGAAAGTTAATTTTGATGTTGAGGGATAACTTAAATTTTTTAGAAGGGTATGACACCTTTACATAACATCTTAGCTTCATGACCACTATCCACCTTCTTCTTCTGCACCCTATGTGCTAGTGATAATGGGTGAGCTTAACTTCTAATTTCATGCTTTATTATTGTTAATTTTTTGGGGATTGAACTATTTTGTTGTCCTTGTTTTATCCTGAACTTTATAGGTTAACATTGCCATATTCACGCTAAGCAAAGCTGTTAGAGAAGTAGTATCATCATTCAGAAACAACGAAGCATCCAGGGCTTCTTTTCTCTATCACTCATTTGCTAATTCTCTTAGCATGTTAATGTGCTCTCCAGAATTCAGACTTTCCATCAGAAATGCTGTCAAGTCCATTCCTGAGGGCCAAGCAAGTGGATGCATCCGACAGTTGATTGTAGATATTACAAAATCTCTAGAATGGATAAAATCCAAATATCAGTTGCCTGCTGAGAGTGATTCTGCAGAACCATGTTTGAGTAATTGCGGCACGCTTTGCTTTGATCTAAAAGCCGAGCTTTTCGGGAGAAGTTTGACTGAAGTGTATACCCTTGTTCTCGACTCAATGACTGTTACTAGTGGTAATAGCAAACTCATTGCTCTTTCCGTGAAAGATTTGTTGGCTGTTATCCGTCCTGGTTTGAGTAGCCTGGTCTCGCAAGATCCAGATGTTCTTAACATGTTCTTTCCTTTGGTAACGGACAGAACATTCAGTAAGGCAACTGCACTTGGGAATGACGTCCTATCAGTATGCTGGATTTTGGTCTTTTTCTTTCGTTTATATATGTCTTGCAGAAGCTTGCAAAGACAAGCCATTAGCCTGATGCCTCCAGATGCATCAAGGACGATGTCAAGAGCAATTGCTGATTCTTTTGCAGCTTATTCTGCAAAGGACTGGCTGGAGAGGACTGTTTGGGAAGACGAAAGTTATTTTTCTTGGGTTGTCCAACCTTCAGCTCCTCTTCCTGCTGTTATACATATTATTGCTGAGTTTTGTCATCAGCACACTGTTATAAGTTGCTGTCCCCTTATTTATGTGTTGAGTGGTATGGCTCTTCAAAGACTTGTTGATTTGAATAGGCAAATGAAATCCATTGATTACTTGCTTCAGAAGAATAATAATCTAGTCCAGGCTAGGTTAGACAGTGATGCTGGTCTGTCATCATACTCCAAGGATACTAAAAAGTGGAAAAAGCATGTCTCAACTCGTAGGAAAGAGGCAGCAGGCCTCACAGAATTCATGATGAGATATCTCTCATTAGTGACTGAAGATAGGATATCTAAGTCCTCAGTGGATCAAGTAAGCCGTAAGGATACATATCTCGATTATCTGTATGAAACCGAGGTATGGGATCTTGGTATTGGCTCTATAGATGAGAAGCTGTTTCCATCTGCTTTGTGGTGGATTATTTGCCAAAATGTTGATATCTGGTGTCCTCATGCTTCTAAAAAAGATTTGAAGAAGTTTCTTTTAGCTCTAATTCAGAACTCCCTTCCTTTTTTAAGCACGAATATGAGTGAGCTCAGGAATCATAGAGAGAACTCTGGCTACGTGATTGGAGTCAACCGATATTTGGTCTCAGTGGAACTTCTGAGCAACACCATTTTATATGAACAAAGAGTAAGTTCTTGTGTAGCTTCTACAGCACATACATTTACCACAGTTTTGCTTACTAATGACCAACAAAATCTTCATGCATCACATGTCACAACTTTCTGAAAGAACCTTTCCATGTAAATGTTACTTATTACCTTATCCAAAAAAAAAATGTTACTTATTAATCCCTTAGGTAAGAAAATCTCAGCCAAAGAATGACACGACTAGGGAACAGGTTTATGCTCTTTGGTTCAACTGCAGGGTTCATGGGTATAACTGCAAGTTTGATATTAAACTGAAGTAAAATTTCATCTAGTTATTGAAACACCCGCAGGAACATATTCATATGTGAAATCTATCCTGATATGCAAACTTGACTTACGTAGTAGTTTCTTAATGCCTGACTTACGTAGTAGTTTCTTAATGCCTGCTACAATTTGGATCTCAAGTTTGAGTCCTCCTGGAGGCAGGTTTTTATATTCTAAAAGGGAAGAATCCACCCATTTCACGGACCAGTATGGGTTGTGGGTAGAAGTAGACCATGTTCAGCTGGATTATGTAGTTCTCTGTGTCAGTTGCATAAGGGACCACATTAGCATCTCAAAGTTGTTCAGTACTTTGGACACTGCTCAAGTCCAGGTGTATTAGATTGGATAATCTTAGTCCAATTACTGCTTGCTAGTTTATCATTTTGTTTATTGTGCTGTCTGGTTACCTTATTGAGTTCTATTGGGTAGCTTCTTGTGGTGTTCTAACTGTATGTTATGATAGCCCATTTGCAGGCACATGGCATCCAGATTTTGCCAAATCTTGAAGAAGTCTGTGTCGTCAATATTTTCATATGTTGGAGAAGTTGATATAAACAGTTCACCTGATTGGGACAATGCTATACATGTGCTCGAAAAGTCATCTACAACATTTTTCAGACGTGATCATCCACAGGATAATGACTCATTACTGATAGAGCCAATCCATCATTTACTAAATGACATACCTGCAGAAGCTTGTGAAAAGGAACTAACTCCTAATTTTAACACAGAAATCACCAGATGCCGGGCATTTCTCAACCTTTTGAGCTGGATACCAATAGGACATCTTAGTTCAAAATCGTTCTCATTTTATGCGACTAGCATTCTCAATATCGACAGGTAATATCACTCTTTCCCTTTTTTGCTGTTTTTTTTTTTGAAATGGTAACAGATTTCATTGATATATAATTCTCAGCGCCAAGATAGTGCTGAGAGAAAAGGTCCCTAGTTACAAGACTTCCAAAAAGGAGAAAGATGAACAAAAACAAGCAGAGAAATACAAGTCTTGTGTCATTTACAAGGATCCGATGTGGTCAACTAGGGAATCTACATCTTGTATTAAAGCTTCTTTACACCAAAAGTGAAACAATGATATACAGTTCATTTTAATCTTCTGTTCAGGATTTACCGAGTCTTCAAAACATCTAGAGTTCCTTTCCAGCCAGATAGTCCACCAAATGCATGCTGGAATAAGACTCCACCACTTCTTCTGGCTGGTTCCTGCAGCTAAATAGTCCCAGCTAGACAGTATGTCCATAGTCTCTCTAGGCATCACCCAGCTTAAGCTCTTCATACTTATGAAAAGTTGCCACAAACTATTGTTCACCTGACAATGGAGAAATAGATGTTTGTTTGTTTCGATGGCCCTTCCACACAGAAAACATTTGGAGCACAGAGGCATTCCTCTCTTCATTAAGCTCTCATGTGTCTGAACAGCCTATTTGACCACTAGCCAGCAAAACACATTAACTTTAAAAGGGACCTTCAATCTCCAAATGTGCTTCCATCTCCAAGCCTCTTGTTGCTGCGAACTTCTGTTTAAAACCTCATATGCAGATTTCATAGTGAAAACTCCTTTGCTATTGCTTTTCCATAGCATTTTGTCCACTTGCTCAGTTGGTCCTTTGAAGTTTTCCAGAAGTTTCAGAAGCTCAATTACTCTGGTC
Source organism: Nicotiana glauca (assembly GCA_026770625.1). Classification (NCBI taxonomy): domain Eukaryota; kingdom Viridiplantae; phylum Streptophyta; class Magnoliopsida; order Solanales; family Solanaceae; genus Nicotiana; species Nicotiana glauca. The sequence goes on from MU709460.1 coordinate 243,247, forward strand.
ACCTCCCAATCATTCAGTAGTCTTCTGAAGCTTAAATTCCAGCCTTGCTGACTCCAGGTATCAGCAATAGAAGCATCTGTTTGCTGCGCTAAAGGGTATAGATCAGGGAAGCTGTCTTTTAGTGGAGTATTCCCTATCCACTCATCCTTCCAGAAGATAGTTTTTGCACCATTACCTACCTTTATGCTAGAATTGCTCATTAGGTTTTGCCAGAGAGATCTGATAGATCTCCAAACACTCACACCGTAAGGGCTAGTCACTGTAACTGTGCTCCACTGGCCTTCAGACCCATATTTTCCAAATATCACTTTCCTCCATAGGGCGTGTTCCTCCAAGGGGAATCTCCATAACCATTTCATAAGTAGGCTCTTGCTATGCTGCCTCAAATTTCTGATACCCAATCCACCTTCCTTTTTGCTAGTCGTGAGAGTTTTCCATTTAACTAAATGGTAGCCTCTTTTCTCTTTATTCCCATGCCAAATAAAGTCCCTCCTTAAAGCATCAATCTTTTTCTCAACACTAATAGGTAGTGGGAAAATTGACATCATGTAGGTGGGGAGGGAAAATCTAGTACACTGTTGACTAGTGTGACCCTCCCTCCCAAGGATAGGTAGTTGTTCTTCCATGTGGATAACTTCTTTTCACACCTTTCTAAAACCCCATTCCATTTCTGCTTGGACTTACTCTTTGCACCTAGTGGTAGCCCCAAATAGGTGGTAGGAAGAGGTCCCACTTCACATCCTAGGGAGCCAGCTAGTCTTTGAAGATCTGTGACCTCATTTACAGTGGAAATCAAGGATTTACTCCAGTTCACATGTAAACCTGAGATGGCCTCGTAAACAGTCAAAATTAATCTTAGGTGAGTAACCTGCTCCTCCTTGGCATCACAAAAAATAAGTGAGTCATCATCGTAAAGAAGATGAGTGATTTCCATGACACTACTTGCATTGTTGGGAACCCTGAAGCCCCTAATCCACCCCTCCATGTTCGCTTTTTTGATCATGCAGTTCAACCCTTCCATAGCAATAATAAAAAGGAAAGGGAAGAGAGGATCTCCCTGCCATAGGCCTCTCTGAGATGGAAAAAAGCCTTCTGGGGAACCATTGATAAGGATGGAAAATCTGACATTTGAGATACAGAACTGAATCCACCTAATCCATTTGTCGCCAAAACCCAAATCTCTGAGGAGCTTTAAAAGGAAACTCCAGTTAATGTGATTGAAGGCCTTTTCAATGTCCAATTTGCACAAGATGCCTGGGTTCTTCTCCTTGATTCTGGAATCCACACATTCATTGGCTATTAGAGATGCATCCATGATTTGTCTGCCTTTAATAAATGCCATTTGTTGCTCATCCACCAGTTTATGAATCACCTTCTTCAATCTCTCTGGTAAAACCTTGGATATGATTTTGTAGACACTCCCTATTAGACTTATGGATCTATAATCCTTCAACTCACCTGCCCCTATCTTCTTAGGAATTAGAGCTAAGTATGTGGCATTAAAGCTTTTTTCAAAATACTCATTGGTGTGAAAATTATGGAAGGTATTCAAGAGGTCCACCTTAATCACATCCCAACAATGGAGAAAGAATCCCATATTGTACCCATCAGGGCCTGGAGCCTTATCTGTTGCACATGCTCTAAGGCCCTCCAATGTTTCCTGCTCATCGAACTCTCTTTGAAGCCACTGCACCTCAGATTCGTTGATCTTGTAGCCGTGTGGATAGTTAAACTCTGGCCTCCATTCCTCTGGTTCTCTATAGAGCTGCTGGTAAAATGATAGAATCTCAGCCTTGATTGTATTCGAATCCTCCACCCGCGTACCATTGATGCTAAGTTTGTCAATGGTGTTGAACCTCCTATTTGCATTGGCCACCTTATGGAAGAATTTTGTGTTTCTCTCCCCAGTTTCAACCATTGGACTCTGGATTTTTGTCTCCAAGAGATCTCCTCGTTTTTTGCAATTTCTTCCAATTCCATGGCCAAGCTTGCTTTTAGGGTCAGTTCATCATCACTGAGATCTCTGTTTTCTTGCGCAACATCAAGCTCAAAAATTTCTGCTCAAACATTCTGTTTTCCTTACTTCTAGATTTCCTCCTAGAGATGAGCCCCATTCTCTAAGCTTGCCTTTTAGGAGCTTTAATTTTTTAGCGAGGATGTAATCTGGTCTGCCCTGAATGACAAAAGAAGACCACCAGTTTGGCACCTTTTCTCTGAAACCTTCAACACCCAACCACCAATTTTCAAATTTGAAGTATGATTTGACATTCTCTCAATCCGCAAAGTCGAGGGCAATGGGGGAGTGATCTGATGATACTTTAGTTAGAGCTGACTGCCTGATGTTTCTGAAATTTTCATCCCACTCTGAAGAGAACAAAATTCTATCAATTCTGGAGGCAATATGAGTGTTGTTTCCCCTGGTCCAAGTGTAAATCCCTCATAATAACGGAGGGTCAATGAGTTCCATGTCATCAATAAAGCTAGTGAAGTCAGACATAGCTGTAGTGATGGAGTTGCCATTTCTCCTTTCATCCGTGAATCTTGTGATGTTGAAGTCTCCACAAACGACCCAAGGCCCTGCGCAGAGTCCCCTTGAAGCAGCAACTTCCCACTAGACATTCTTTCTCTCCAATCTACAGTGTGGCCCATAGACTCCTTTCAGATGCCATTTAAAGTTTTGCATCAGAGACTCAAAACTACAGGTAATAGTGTAGCTTCCTATATTGGTTACTTCCCCTCTCCAAACCCTGCTATCCCACATAACTAGGATGCCCCCCCTTCTTCTGCTAGCTTCTAGACATGCAAATTTGATCCACCTATTGTCCCAAATTTGTTTCACAAACCATTAAATATCCCCCTCCAATTTGGTCTCTTGGAAGCAATATATGTCTGCCTTCCATCTCTCTATTAGCATTTTAATTACAGATCTTTTGACCCTTCGGTTCAATCCCCTAACATTCCAAGAAATAATTTTTACCTTCATTGATAACTATTGTTGATGGATTTCCCCCTGTTCCTTGAGCTTGATTCTGGGAAGTTCATATTGAAGAGTAGGTTTTGAACTTCCATAATCCCTTTATTCCTTTTTGGAGTAGAGGCTGATTTTAGTGCATCCTCCAGCCTTTTCACTTGCCTTCTCCCGTCAATTTTCATAAAAAGTGATAGAGCTTTTCCTCACACCCCTGAAAATTCACCCCATAGGACTTGCTCATCTTCAATATATTTTTGCGAACCCAATGAGAAGCTTCTGCCTCTGCCTCAAGGAAACAAGTGTCGAGAGGTTCAGGTTCATCCACTGACCAGCTTTCCAGATCATCAACATCAACTGACTGCATGTTATTTGTGACGCGTTGAGAGAAGGGAATAATATCCCCTGGCTTGAATATTACACCGTCTTCTTCTTGTGTATAATGTGATTGAGTTTCCTCGAAGTTGAGGATTTCTCGTGCTATTTGTTCACGATCCGAAATTAGAAGAGGAAGAGAAGAGGTTTCAGAGAACGTAAGCAGATGGTTTGAATTGAACTCATCCACCATCGGGTCCCCACAGGTGGCTCGTTCGAGAATATCGAAAGTCTTGGTAAGTTGTATCTTAAAGCCCAATTCTGGGCTTCTTAAAAGACCCGATTTGGGCTTAGAAAATTGGCACTCTGAAGGCCCAAACGAAACCCCCTCTTTATTTAAAGTTGGCCCCTTATTATGGACCCCCACTGATTTTGAAATTGAGTCACACCCATGTGCCCCCCTTGGGCCTTGTGCACCAACCCTACCGACTCTTGCCTTATAGACCCAGCAGAAAAGTTGTTACCCCTACACCCTACTTTTGACTCATCTTCTTTGCCAACTGTGGACCAGCTCGCCGGAGCCTCGCACCACACCGGAATTGTGAAAACAACACCATCTTTTTCAAGCTCTATGGTTTTAGGTATCTGATTGAAAGGCCCCCCCTTAACTTTGATACGAGCCCACTTCAAATGATTTCTCAAGGAAGTTTCTTCTTCGGTTTCGATCCATCCCCCACATTTGTCTCCAATTTTTTTGAAGATGTCTTGGTACCAAAGATGAAGGGGGATCCCCAGAAGTCGCACCCATACCCAATCTGGAGAAACACCAGTCGGAAAGCAACCTGTTGTCGGCGACCACCATTCAAGATTCATCAACTGATTTCGCCATTTCCATTCCCCGATTCTAATGTGTTCTGCCGTTTTCCTTAAAGGAAATTCAAATAGGAATTTTGAGCCATGCATCTCATACATCTGTACCCCTGGGACTGCACTCCATTTGCTACTGGTCCATCTTCGAACGTCGGACAGAGTTGGAAGTTCCTTTGAATCTCTGAAGCTACCAACTAGACATCTGGAGAGTACATCATGATTTGATATTTCTGGGCCTTCTATCAAGATCCGGTCAGTGTTGGAGGGTGTTGTAGACGTGGATGGGCCTTTAGCTTTCCATTTGTCTGTTTTGAAGGCATCCAAGTATGCGTGATTTTCGACTGGTTTGTCTACGCTGATCGTCTCAGGAATCATCATTGGAGTGGTCAATCTTTGAATGGCAGGGTCCTTCCTGCTTATGAACCGCTCAATCTTTATTGCAATGTCCCTCCACCCCACATTAAAAGCTATTTCGGGGAGAATAATCACTGCTCTGCGCTCCCCCTGTACTGATACAACACTAATAAATCTGGCAGTCATTAAATTTTTTTGCGCAGAAAAAGGAGTACATGTGGTCTCTGGTCTTCCATCTCCTTAAACTGTTTCCCCTGCCTTCAGATGCGATGTGTAACAGTTCGCAAATCCATAGCATGATTTTCCTGCTTAGCATCATTTTCCTCATGTACTTCGTCTTGCGCTCCACCCATTCGAACCAGACCTCATCTCGGCCTTCAATTTCTGTGATATCAAAAGATTTGCCACTGCTGTTGAAATATATTCTGTTAACCATAACTAAAGGTGAATCAAAAGGAAAAAACGAAGTTTCTAAAGCAATCACTAGTTAATGATTGATGAAAAAACTAGGTTAAAGCCAGTGGAGAGGGCCATCGGGAGAGAAAGGACGTCGGAAAGAGTTTTTAGGCTCTTCCCTCGAAATTCGTGTCTGGGAGAGAAAATCCTCCTCCTTCACGCGAAACCAGGATTTGAATTATATGAGTACTTTAAATGCCTTTAGCATTGGCCGTCTGGAAAACTTTTAAATATTAACTTAACAACTTCAAGCTAGTAAATTCTTACTGTAATCTTATTTGTGAAAAGTTACCAAAATGATACTGAAATTGCATGATAAGCATTCCAAAATGTAGTCCAGTCTTGAGTTCAGTAACTATGAAACATGGAATACTTTCTATACCCCAGTGATCTAGTCCTTTATCTGGCTATCAAGCATTATTGTCTTTCTGCATTGTCATTTAGATCTTTGGTTTTCAGCTGAAGCTTTGCTAAGAAGTCTTAAATATTTCAGGCTTGTAGTTGGCTGCCTGTTTGATCAGCATCGGTCAGTAGCTTTACGCAACTGTTATGAGCTCTTGAGGTTGCTTGTGACCTGCCGGAGAACCTTTAAAAATATAATACTGGCATCATGCGAAGATAAGAAAGGTCATCAATCCTTGCTAGCTTGCTTGTTGTCGGAGAGCTCTCCTGTTATTTGGTTTATGAAGTCATTATCTGCGATAAATGGTTTTCAGAGTGCAATTTCTGGAGAGACTTCTCCTCAATTGAAACATATGATTTTCGCATTGATGGATCACACATCTTTCATCCTTTCGGCTCTGTTCAAAGATCAATTTAAAGTTTTTCTTGCTTTGACTGCTGGGAAGTCTTATGCTGGAGCTCTCAGTTCTGCTGATGGCCATGAAGAGACTGATATGAAAGAAAATGATCCATGTCCAGATTTCCTTGATAATGGTGATGCACGGAGAAGTGTTTTATCTGTAGCTGACACCTTAGTGGAACATGCACAGGACTTGCTGGACTCCCTAAATGTAGTGTTTGTTAACAGAAAAGTGGGTGATCTAGCTGGGCTTCAGGAAATAGAAAAAGTCTCACCTGTAGTTTCCTGCTTTCAGGGCTTCTTATGTGGTCTAGCTTCTGCAATGGACAATTTGGATGTTAAAAGTAGCAGTCCTCTTATAGAATCAACAAGCTGCAACCTCAAACTTCTGTCCACAATGAAAACATGTGCGGACTTATTAAACTCCGTTTTGCATTTGTTGTTTCTTGAGGGTGATCAATGCCCTCAAGGTTTGTCTAATACCCACTTTTCTATTGAGACAGAATTTTGCAATAAACTGTTGCCAACGAGAACTCACCCATCTAGGGACTCTGCTAATGAGGTTGATTCTGTGAATAAGGAAGAACAGCATTCTGTTTCCGCTGGCTCCGGTTTTGAGTCTCTTTTGGCCAATGTAGACTTTGAGCAACAATATTTGAGAAATTCTCTATTACAAGGACTTTTCAAAGGAGAGAATCTTGAAGCAGCATTTTGTCTGCGGCAGATTTTCAATGCTTCTTCAGCTATTCTAAAATTCTCGTTGCATACAAAGTCTACTTCCTTGCTGTCGAGTCTACTTCCTATACTAGTCCGAGTTTCTCAAGTTTTGCTTTTTGAGTTTGCCAACCATAGTGGGGCACTAGAACAGTTTTCTTTTATTTGGTTGGATGGTGTTGTGAAGTTCGTTGGAGAGCTGGGAAAAATATTTCCGCTGCTTAATCCTTTGTCTTCTAGAGATTTCTTTGTCAAGCAAATAGAATTGCATCTGAGGGCCATGGGGAAGTGCATATCGTTACAGGGAAAGGACGCTACTCTAGCATCACGAGAGATAGAATCAAGTACCAAGATGCTAAGTGGTCTGCCAGAACTTGACCTACCCAACTCCAATTGGCTAAATCACTTGGATGAGTTAAAATCCAGATTGAGGATGTCATTTGCGAATTTTGTCAGCAAATCTTCTGAATTGCATTTATTGTCTGCTATTCAGGCTATTGAGAGAGCATTAGTTGGTGTGCAGGAACACTGCATTATTAACTATGAGGTAACTGGAAGTTCAGATGGAGGAAAGGTCTCGGCTAATGTTGCTGCAGGCATAGATTGCTTGGATTTGATTCTTGAATCTGTGTCAGGTAAGTACTATTTTATATCCAAGGTTTACTTTCAAATACTAAGAGAAATGCAAGATACGTGCCACATCTTTTGCATCAAATTTTTTTACTGTCATTTGAACTTCGCAAATGATGGCATCTTTTTCTCACAGATATTGGCATAATTTTGTCTAGATGTTTAAAAATAAGAGAGAAATCAAGCTCATTGGAATGCAAGAAAGATCAGGAGATGATATATTTATTTTTCAGTTTACCTTGTGAAGGTTAAGAAAACACTGTTTGTTGTCGTTCTTGTCGACTTGAAATTAACTGAATAGCTCTAACAATCAGGTGCTCACTATGCTAGTACTAACGGTTTGGATGTGGAAAAAAAAATCCTAATGGTCTGAAAGGATATTTTTGAGTAAGAGCATGGTTGCTTAAATAGTTTCTAAATTCTCCAGGTGCTGCATTAACATGAAATATTAAAGTTCTGGTTTGGACAGATGAGCAACTTAAGTCATAAATGATAATTCACAAGAGGAGCGTGTTGACTGGAAGGAAGAGAATAGCATTGCATCCCTGGAAAAGGGGGACTTTTGATTCTTTTCCATTCGTGATTTCTCGCCTTTCTAAAGAATCTTCTCACAGGGGGGTGTTTACTTTTAGAACACAAAATTAATCAAAAGGAACAATAATTGCCTTGGCTTTCCTCATGGCATATACAGAGGCTAAGAGGACATCAGTTTAGGATTTTTTTTTTTAATTGATAAGGGTCAGTTTAGGAATTTATTAATGTGTTCAGAGGCAAAGTACTTGCGAAGATTTCTATTTATGCATGAGCTCTCTCTGGAGCCTGTTCTGTTATTCGTTTGTCTGTTGGGTGGTCTAGGGAGCTGATTCTTCTTCATATTAAGTAGCAAAATCTCCATACTTTTGCCTCCTCTATACTTAAGTTTGTCAGACTTGTGCTTATACTTGGGGTTTTGTATCTATCCTTTTTTTATCTTTTTTATAGGACGTAAGAAGTTGGCTGTGGTCAAAAGGCATATCCAGAGCTTAGTATCGTCTCTACTCAATATAGTCCTGCACTTGCAAGGTCCCAAGATCTTTTTCAGAAATCTTAAGTTCAGGAAAGATTTTGCTGAACCCGACCCTGGCTCTGTCTGTCTTATGTGCATTTCGGTGCTGACAAAAATTTCTGCCAAACACGCCTTCTTCCAATTGGAAGCATGCCATATTGGGCAGTTATTGCATATGCCTGCTGCAATATTTCAGAGTATTTTCCAGCTTTGGATATCCACAGGTCCTCTTTGTTCTAATTATACAGGAGGCTTGATGTTCGGAGAAACTGAGGTTCCTCGAACCGAAAGAAGTGCTGTGGATAGACAATTTTGCATAAAGTTATATGCGGCATGCTGCCGCATGCTGTGTAATGTTCTTAAGCATCACAGAAGGTTTGCTGCCTCCTATTCTTGTTTCCTTCAACTCAGAAATATTCATGGACTTTTCCTTATTTTTTCACAGTAGTGATTTATGATGATTCCTGGGGAAATTTAAAAGAGATAAAGACTCGTTGTAGATGTGTGGACATTGAGCAATCTTTCCCTTATAAATCCTGATTTATTATCTTGGTTTTCACTCTAATGTGTAGTGAGGCACGGCGCTGCATCGCTCTTCTGGAAGATTCAGTTGGCAGGCTCCTTAATTGTTTGGAGATGGTATGCACTAGTCCAGTTGAAGGAGATTATTTTGGATGGGAAGTGCAAGGAGGAGTAAAATGCGCCAGTTTCCTTCGAAGGGTGTACGAAGAGGTAAGGTTACTTGTACATTCTACCCTGTCAATAGTGGAGCTTTCAAATACTTGAACTTTGGGTTAACCAGATCCAAGTACTTCCTGCCTGCATCATATATGGATGTTGCCTTTTTGCTCTTCTGAAAAAATGGGAGTAAAAGGCAGATGGATTTCGGGCTTTAAAGGTTGATTGTGGATACTGATGCTTAGGCTGATGAGCGCTTTATGATTCAAAATTCTTGGCCCTGGCAAAAGTCAAGCATACTATAAACAGTGCTCTAATTTTTTTGGGATAACTGTGGTGTCCGGGCCAACTTTGCACACCTCGACTAATTCCACTGGTTACCTGGAACCTTCTACCAGCACAGGTACCGGTTGACTCTATCCACCACCAAGGCTTGGACAGATGGGAAGAAACACCTAGTGCTTTTGCCTCCGCTGGGATTTGAACCTAAGACTTCATGATTTTCACCCTACTTCATCGATCACTACTTGGTTATTGGATGAACTTGCCTTGAGCTTCATCCTCCTTTTTGGATTTCTTGAACATGTTAGTTGTAAGCTTGATTTGGTCATCAATCAGTTTTGAGGTTGTTCCCATTCATTATTAGCTTGGTACTAAATATTCTTTTATTTTGATTCGTTTACTAGCTTCGTACTCAATGTTATTAATAAATTTTCCTTCTATTTGTCACAAAGAGAAAAGTTCTGAGGTTGTTGAAACTAGAAAACATAGGAAGCATATTACCAGTCCTCTCTTTTGATTCCAGATAAAATGAGAAGTTGGTTTCTTGTCTCATTAACTCTTTAGAAGGGTACTAGTGCAAGTTTCAGATTTGGGTCATCAATGCATTAGTTGCTTTCACTGTTTGTATCTTTCATACAATGACTGCTCCTTTTCCATTTCGCAGATTAGGCAGCAAAAGGATGTCTACGGTGACCATTGTTTTCAATTCCTATCTTGCTACATATGGGTTTACTGCGGATATGGTCGCCTTAGAAATGGAATCATCCGGTAACTTTTTGTTGTATTCACTTTTGATTTCATGTTAGAGGCAAAATATGATTTGCATTTTTGATTCCTGTTTTCCAACTTTAATGATTTTTTCCTTTTAACTATGAAGGGAAATTGATGAAGCTTTAAGACCTGGTGTCTATGCTTTAATAGATGCTTGTTCAGCAGATGATCTTCAACGTCTTCACACAGTATTTGGAGGTGAGCAATCTCAACCTGCTCTTAAGTTTGAAGAATTTTGAGCTATTAGTTGTCTCACTATCTTTATTTTATTTTCTTTTACAGAGGGGCCCTGCAGAAGCACCCTTGCGACTTTGCAACATGATTACAAGGTCCATTTCCAATATGAAGGAAAAGTGTGATTGATCGGTTTAACTACCTTTGTTGGCTAAGTCTTCCTTGTGGAGGATCTGTATAACTATTGCTTTTGCGAGCAAAGTCTGCATTGTGGACGAAACGAATAAGAATTGCTTAGTAATATTGCCAGTGAAGCAACCTCGACATTGCAGCATTGCTCTCGAGTTTGCTTAGAGGAGAATATATTCCAAGAGATCAAGATTTTTTGTTCAATTGCAGCACGCGCAACAGCAATGCCGCTCTTGATCCACTTTTCAAGACCAAGGGATGAAGGGTAATGAAAGCGAAGTGTGAAGATTTAAGGTTTGCTTGTGCTCATCTGGCTAATGTTGTAGCAAACTGTATACACGCCCTTTCATCAAAATCTGACACATTTTGTACAAAAAAGAGTTTGCCGAGCTCGAGCCTTGGGTGTTCCCCTGTACCTGTATGGCTAGAAGTATTATGCCATTTCAATTATTTGATGATTCAAGGGCCGCATAATTGTTGTCTTTGCGGTCACTTTGAGTTGTAAAGTATTACTACTACATGTCAGTGCACGAACATTGGGAAAAATGAGCGAGATTCTGTTAAGAACTACTCCCTCCGGTCCAAAATAAGTGATTTTTTGACCTTTTTCTTGTGGTCCAAAATAAGTGATTTTTTGACCTTTTTCTTGTGGTCCAAAATAAGTGATTTTTTCAGATTTCAAGAATGAATTAATTATTTTTTTCTTGCATTGTCCTTGGAGTAAATAGTGTTGGAATATGTGTTAGGAGTGTTTATGTGAGATAGTAAAGACTAATATAGTCAATTCCATTGCTAATTAATGATAAAGGGGGATTTCTTAATTTGTATGAAAACAACCAAAAAATTATTTATTTTGGACCGGAGGGAGTATAAAGTAGGCATAGTAATATGCAACCCCCCCAAGCCATTGCTACATGTTAAGGAAAAAGAATTTTGATCAAACGTTTTCTCAGAACCTCCCCCCCCCCCCCCCCCCCCCCCCCCCCCCCCCCCCCCCCCTTCTCTCAATTACTGTGGATCAAACAGCAGTAGATGGACTTTGGTATTGAAGTTGGTTGCATTCCTATTTTCTGTGATAACACTAGTTCCATTAGTATGACTAAGAACCTAGTTCATCATAAGATAACTAAGCACATAGATGTTAGGCACCATATTTTGAGGGACAACTATGAGAAACGACTGATTACTACAGAATTTTGTGCTATTGATAAACAGATTGCTGACATATTTACAAAAACAATGGGTAGAGAAAGATTTGAAAGGAATAGGTTAGAAATAGGGATGATTAAGATCACCTAACGAAACCAGTTCAGAATGCACAATTAAAAAAACGAGAATTTTGTTTTGGTTAGGAAATCTGGAATGTATGTCACTATCTAGATTAATCTTTTCTCAGTCTCATACTGTAAATAGTATACTCATGTGCCATGTATTGATATGACTCACTGATCTCTAACAAAATTTCTTCTATTTTAGCAAATTGAGGCGTGATCAAGAGGATTCTCAGTGAAGAANGTAGGTTCAATACTCATTAATTAGATAGTTCTCATCTATATATATATAAAGCCAGGCTTATTTGAGGTGATGTGGCACCTCTTACAAACAAGGAATCCTATTTATCTTTTTCCACCGTTCTTTAGTATTTATCCTATATTTTTCGCTTTTCCAATCATACAAACCCTTTTAGAAAAACCACCTTTATGTTTTTTTGAAGTTTGTAACGTTTCATTAAACTTTGTAACGGTTCATTATTATCCCGAAAAATTGAATCACAGTTATTAACAATATTAAAAGCTCCTTTATAAACATTTTCACACGCTTTCTTAATATGGCCAAAATCGATGCCTATGCTTGAATCACAAACACCGCTTCTCCTATTCACGTAACTGATTCTCTGTTCTTCAGCTCTCTCCGTTGTCTTCTATGTCCAAAGTTGTACCTGGTCAAAAATTACAATCGTATTTCCAAATCTTATAGGAGGCGCGAATATTTCATGACAAGCGGCACCAATATCACTGTTAAAGTGGAAAGAAATCTCCATGTAGAAATCTCTCAGCGAAGAACTACAACAAGGTTTTGCCTTTACGACCTTTCCTGTTTCTCCTCCAAGTCAGGTTTCTTTTTTTCCTCAGCTAATGAATTCCCCCAAAAATAAAAGGAAAAGAGGGGAAATATTGATCCATCATTTTCTTTTGGCCAAATACATATACAATCCATTCAACTTGGCACTATTTTTTATTTTGACACTCTATCTCTACCTTGTTCCATTTTGGCCCTCCAACTTTATTTTATTTGTTCTATTTTGGCCCTCCAGCCCGATTTCTTATGTTCCATTTTAACACAAAAGCTGAAACCGGTGCAAGAAATATAGCGCATGTATATACACAAATCCGAGGTGTAATAATATCCAATTAAATGTTGCCACATGATTTTTTCATCCATGTCAAACAAATCAATACTAAAATACCTGAACCCGACCGTATTTTTTCATCTACTATTGCCCTATCTTCATTCTCTAAGTTCCAAAGCTTTCATCTGCCGATATCATACCTGGCCCGTTTAGATAAAATAACCCACAAAAAATATTATCGGGTTCAAGTATTTTAGTATTGACATGGATGAAAAATCCAGGTGGCAACATTTAATTGGATATTTATTACACTTCAGATTTGTGTATACACACACGTTATATTTTTTGTAATGGTTTCAGATTTTGTGTTAAAGTGGAATATAGGAAATAGAGTTGGAGGGCCAAAATGGAACAAAGTAGAAATAAAGTGCCAAAATGAAAAATGATGCCAAGTTGGATGAGTTGTATATGTATTTGGCCTTTTCTTTTTGTGTTTTCTCCATTTATAGAAGATTCATATAATACTTAATTTTAGATTTGCTTTGGATACAACTGAGTTGGTAGACTGAACATAATTTGCGATGAATGGTTACTGGAGTTGGAATTAATTGGGAATGCGGCTCGTGATAACAAGAAGAACAAAATAATTTCAAAGAAAATTAAGGGCTAGATAATTATGACACAATTTTACCATGACCACTTTTAAATTAGTTTTTCAATTAGTTGCTAGATTGAATTTACGGCCCTTTTCAGTTGAGATATGTAGATTTCCCCATAAATCTTTATGTAGGTTTGAAATACTCTAGAAAGCAGAACAAAGGAGTAGAGAATGACACCACATCTGTTTGCAGGGACAAAAGAAGCGCATTTTTAAGGTATGTTCAAGTTTACATAAATTTTGTTTAATTTTCTTTCAATAATGAACCGGTAACTCATCCTTTTTTTTTTTTTTTAATTATATGAAAAGTTTGATCAGGCAATTTATGTATGTAATTATATTCTTGAAGGTGAACTTGATGGTTCCTGCTCAACCAAAAAGGCAGATATGCGTTGGTGCAGTCTAAGTTACATTTTTTATAGGGCAAAGGGTCAAAATTACCCCTCTACTATTGTTTATTGGTTACTTGTGCCACCCGTTATACTTTTCGGCCATTCTCGTTCCCACCGTTAATAAATTTTGTAAAATTACCCCTAACCCTAACGTCCCTCCACTGTGGTACCTGACCCCATCAATTTTATTCATGTCAGCTGCCATGTCATCGACCCCACCAAATTAAAACCCTAACATAAACGACCCCCACCATTAATTGACAAACCCACCTTATTCACATAAACCCTCCACCGTATGTCCTCCATTTTTTTTCGCATTCTCATCCACAACAAAACAACGAAGAACCCATAAAAATTTATGCGAGATAAACAAAATAGAACATTAAAGAATGTTAATTTTTTTCTCATATTCAAGCGAGAAATGAGATAGCAGGAAATTATTGTGGATATGGTATTGTTCACCGTTTGTTTCTAATTCTTCCAATATTTCTAGTGCTACAAAATTGTACAATTTAATTGCTTCAAAGTATCAAAATTTGCAGAAATTTGATTTGCGTTGGATTCAAATTCAGAGTTTATTTAAAAGCCTACAAGATCAAAAGATATTAACAGTGTTCTCGTCTATGGATTTTGGGATTTATGAAGAGGTTGGTCAAGTTTCTCTCATGTGGATTGAAGATGAATGAGGATGAAAGATTTTGGTCTAACTGTGTTTACATTAGGCGGTGAAGGGCGGAATAGTGGTGGTGGTTATGGTAAAAAGGAAGCAGTGGTTTTTTTCCCTTTTTTGAAGATTAATGTAGTGCTAGAGGTGAGCCTAACTGTCTAAAATGATGGAGCCCTGGAAGTGAATAAAATGGTGTTCATCATTTTAGGTGGTCAGAAGGAGATATGGGTGGTGAACAGAGGAAGCAATAGAGAAGAAGGTTGGAGTGGCGGCAGATGGTGATGATGGGTGTTTGCCAACAAGATCTGACATGGCTGCATTGAGTAACGCTACGGTAGTAATACTTTGATGGCTTTTAATCTTATCGGCAATTTTTGTCTGTGTGAATTGACTTGAATTTCTTGCTGGAGAAGGGGGTTGCTGTTTGAATGACGAAACAAGAAGGAGAAAGGAGAAGAAGAGGGGAGCCAGCACCATGGAGGTTAGTTCTGTCTGCTGAAAATTTTCCGACAAAATGTCATGATTTTCGGCGATTTTGGTATGAGGTGAGGGAGAGAAGATGAGAGAAAGGGTGGAGAGGTCTTTATGTTAGGGTTTTAATTTGGTGGGGTCGATGACATGACAACTGACATGAAAGCTGACATGGATAAAATTGATGGGGTCAGTCTACAGTGGAGGGACGCGAGGGTTAGGGGTAATTTTGCAAACTTTGTTAACGGTAGGGATGAGAATGACCGAAAAGTATAACGGGTAACACAAGTAACCAATAAACAATAGTAGAGGGGCAATTTTAACCTTTTATCCTTTTTTATGACGGACGTGCTACAATAATTATACTTTGATCCAGACGTTGATCATGTTAAAGTTGATTTTTACACTATTATACTCATTGGCTACTACCAAACTTCTTCAAAAAATATCCTTGAGAGGCCTTTGTTCATTTTTTACTTGCAATATAGTTCATAATCTGATCTATATCCATGTGGTATGAGATATTTTCAGTGTGTATTTCTTTATTCAAATTCATTACTTAACCGATTAACTTCATTGTCTTAAGATGCGGACCATGGTGTTTGAACATCAAATAACTACTTAATATTTAGACTTAAGTGAATCATGGAGACCACATGTATGTACACGTACACAAACGTAAAAAACTAAAATTTTCCTTCAATTTTTCTCCTTTTCTTCTATACATGAAAAAATTATTTCTTCTATCTTGATTAAATTTATAATAAAAAGTATTTTTAAATCTACTGATATAGCGGACAAATTAACTAGTTAATTATATAAGAGAAGTGAGCAAAGTGAATGTAGTTTCTGTTAGTCAATTTGCAATCTCTTGCATTTATAAGTCAAGTGTTGCATTTTAAAGAAGTTTTATATATAACCAGCCAACCACGATAACATTTAGATTCATATTCTAGAATAAAGGTATTAGGCAATCTCATTTTATCCTTTGCTAATGCAAATTCTTACTTTTTTCTGATAACTGAGAAATCCTCCACTGCGAATTGACTGATCACATCCCAATAATGCTCACAGCTTTGGAACCCGAGGGAGTATAGACCTGTCCATCTACCCTCTTAAATTCCAGACTTCACTCAGTTGCAAGGTTTGAACTTGTCAAGTGTGCCTAATCCACACTTACGCCCTACATCCTTACCCATTGAGCCAAATTTCTGGCCACGTCCTTGCTGTTTGTATGTGGCTATGCAATATAAGCTTACATTATGGTGGGGATTTTTACACTGGATACGCCTCTGCTTGAGATCATACCATGCAGTGCAGTCTGTAACACACTATCCTATGTACCAGATACTAATAATAGGTTGGGCTGAGTTATGGTAGAGATAGTTCACTCTATTCTTTCTTCTTTGACGACTCATTTGAGGGATAGAAAGGCAGGACATACAGAAAAACAAAATAAACATAAGCAGTATGACCAAGATTGCAATAATCCACGGACATACTCTGCCACTTTGTTTATAACTGAAGTTGTTTTCCCAAGGTTGATATGGAGGCTAGTCCAAGGAAATACACTTTTCTTACAAGGATGGTATCAGAGTATATGCTTTCCCATACCTACTTTTCCTTTCTGAACTAAGGTGGCCTCGAGCATCTGAAAACAAATTGTAGTTTAAGTAACAAAAGCAGAAAATGAACTCCTCAACCATAATTCATAATCCTCAGTCATCATTTAAAGCATAGGCACTTTTCTTTTGGGGTGAGGGTGGGGTTGGGGTATAGTTTAAGTATCAAGCAGAATCCAACACAACCAAACCCCACTATAAAAAACATCTATACTGTGAAGCTCACCATTTTGCTACCAGTGTGTTATTAAATGTGATGGATGAGAAGTTACACATGAAGAGTTGGAAAGTCATCAAAATTCCACGAGACAAAACTCATTCTTAAATTGGTCTCTGATTCTTCTGGCACTGGTATTTCTCTAAGCCATTTATTTTCCACGACGACAACCCATGATAAATGATCAAGCAGCTACCTTCTTGGATGTCACAGAATTAACAATGGAGGCAAACTCAGGACCCTGCAACATAGAATATTAAGTTTAGTGAGAAGTTCTAAAATGCAGGTCAGCTTTAAATCTTCAACAAATTTTATCAAATGGAGGGCTCAGTTTTGACAGGGTCAATAAGAAAGAAATATGCAGACCAACTGTGTTGGTTTACTACACAGTTAATCAAACTAATTGCAATGTTTAATTTCGTTGCGCAACCTACTTTATCTATCTCCATGTAAATTTATAAGGTACAACCACCACCTATAGCCGATCAGTTCTTAACTTTATGCCCTCTATAACAGCAATAGTGGGGTCCCAGACATTTCAAGGTGTCTGCGCTACATTTCTCAAATGAGCGTCTTAGCTTTCGCCTGCCATCATATTCACACAGCATAATGACCAGTCAACAGTTGACAGCGGGCTAGCAAAACCCATATAATGCACTTCTGCTGGTCCTACTTAATTGACCTCCAGCCGGCTTCTTCGTCAATGCACCCCACAGTTCCCTTCAACTACCAAGCTCTTGATTTTGCATCAAGCAACAGCGCATGCACTCAGACTATCAAGTTTCTTCAAACTAAACTCCACATATTGCTAGAGTTCTTTCCAGACCAACTTAGGGTCTCCACGGAGATTGCAGTAGCTGCCCACCAAAACCAAAGAATGTTCTGTCCAAGAAATAGGGTAGGCCAATGTATATAGTCACTGGGAACAACAGCTTCTAGGTATGGTTCTTTTTCTACAAATGCCATAGAATCTTGGTCAGCTAAAGTTCAACAGCTTAGCCATATGCTAGTTCTATTTTTTTGTCCAGGACATAGCTCATGCAAGTTTCAATCATTTCCACTTATTCCACTTAAAATATGGTACACTCCATATTCTACAGTTGACAAGGAAATTAAGAAATATTACCAGCCAGATGCATCTACTTAGCAATTACAAGGTTTACCTTCAAGGAAGCACCCC
Organism: Nicotiana glauca; assembly: GCA_026770625.1. NCBI lineage: Eukaryota > Viridiplantae > Streptophyta > Magnoliopsida > Solanales > Solanaceae > Nicotiana > Nicotiana glauca. The sequence continues at coordinate 261,052 of MU709460.1, forward strand.
CTACTAGAAAGCCATCAATATCTTCTTTCTTTGCAAGGTCAGAACAGTTGCTTCCATTAGCAGAGCCTGCCAAAAAGTTACAATTTTAGGAACCATACCAATCACTTGTCAGTGACATAAAAAACCTAGGCATATCAACAGCTAAAACCTAGGCAAATCAACAGCTAAGAAGGTGCAAACAGGATTTTGAACACAAGATAGACCTTTTCAGGAGACGGACAAGTTAATGAAGACAATGTCTCAAGTTTTAACAATGCATCAAAGTTCTTTGCTGACTCCAAAAAAGAAAACCCTCAAAAAACAAATGAAATAAAATTCAACAAAAAGAACAGTTTACAACTGCAAATTTTGACACCCTAAGGCTCCACATAATTCAAGTGGAAGAGAATTTTCAATACGTAGTTGACACCAAAACACAGATGCAATCTTAAAATTTTAACAACTCATACATTCTCATGAAGGAAACATGGAAGAAGAGAAGTTATTTATATGTGATTTCGACACTCAAATTCAAGGAATACCTCCATATATAATGCGTGTTTTGGAAGCAACTTCTGCTGAGACATTCTTACTAAGCCAATCACGAACAGCTGCATGCACCTCCTGAGCCTGCTCAGGTGTCGCCACTTTACCAGTTCCAATAGCCCATACAGGCTCATATGCAATGACAACATTATCCCAACTTGGTAAAGCATCTGGACATCACCGAAAAATTCAATCAAGCAGATTTAAGAAAGATAAAGCTTTCACATGCAATGCTTTTAGCACAAGGATAAATTCATTAAGAGAAGTCAAGAAATATAAATCCATCCCTGCCCCAGGTGACTAATTTCTTGTTTTTATAGAACATAATAGCAAAACCTGACCTGCAAAAGCCTTCAATTGCTGGAAACATACATCAAAAGTTTTTCCAGCTTCTCTTTCCTCTAATAGCTCTCCAATACAGGCTATAACTCCAACATTCTGGCTCAAAGCATAAGCAGCTTTCTTCCCAATAAACTGCACGACAGAATGGCCCAGTCAAGTCCTGAATGAACAGCTCAATGCACAGCGAAGTATCATCAAAACCTGGCAAATGCTTTAGTTTGCTCCACTCGTGATCAAATAACTTAGCTCTTTCATAAGTTCCATAAATCTAATAGTTCTTACGAAAAGCCTTACTTCATCATTTTCTCCAATTATATGTCTCCGCTCAGAATGCCCAAGAATGACCCACTTGCAGCCAAGATCTTTCAACTGTTCCACACTACAGATGTGAAAGAAAATATATTATAAAGGTAAAAGGAGTTACATTAACAGGAGAGTAATTGGCCCCATGCTTGATTTATTACATATGTTGAAGTCATACGTCATGACCAATGAAAGAAATTGTGCCCCCTGCCAACCATTACCTAAGGAACCATGTCTTGTTTTCTGGGTGGGGTGGGGGGTGGGTGGGGGGTTAAACAAGTTCAGTTCAAAGGTATACAGCTTAGGTTCAAATGTCATAGTTTGATGACTATACAACACGCTGCATGGAATACAATAAAGTAATATCGAACTGAAACCCGACACAGTAAGAACTCCAAAATCCTACAGTCAGATAACCATAACCATAGGGAGAACACATAGAGAAACTTCTGGTCTGAACTACTGATCATGCAGGCTCTATATTGGTCAAATCTAGTTAAGACTTTCTTATTAAAACATAGAAGAAAAACAGATGTTTGATGCACCTTGGAAGGACCCAAACCAATTAGAACTAAACTGGGTATCAGGTAAACTTGTGGATAGATTCATTATCCATCACTGTCAAGTCAAAATTATTTTCCAAAGTAAATCTTGGTCTGGCTTTTCAGAAATTTGGAAACACTGCAAGCTAATATTCGAAACCAAACTTCAACAACTTAGCACAACCAACATATACTGAAGAACATAGCAATTTTGGCGCATTAACTAATTTAGATTTGACTTAAAATGGCGCTTAACCTGATTTCACCCGTGAAAGCTCCACCTTTGCCAGTCCAACAATTTTGAGCAGAAATCTCAATCCTATCAGTTAGTGAACTCTTTACTTGATCAATGTACAGAAAGGGAGGTGCTACAACCACATCTGCAAATTTTCAAAAAGACAGATTCTTTTGTGTTAGCAACTGATTCAGAAATATCTATCTAAATGCTACAAAATTAATAGCATTTTCAGCATTGTCGATAAATTGACCGAAGAAGATGAAAAATTCATTATCACAGGTCGCAAAAAGTGTCTTCTTTATGTGTGGGTTTGATATTACAATGCAGCAACCATAATTGTGGATACTTTGAGAGGACTGGACTATCCATACCAAAGGTCCATCACACTTAGGACCATGGACAATCCAATTACATAAATTGGTACTACAACAATTCTTTTTTGGTACTACGTAGCCGAAAGAGGAAGCAATGCAAGAAGAAACAAAGAGAGCGAGAGTAAGAGCGGAGGAAACTGAATTATCTAAAATGCAGCAGAACTGCAAAGAAGAAACACCTTAACATAAGCATCATCTTCTTTTCTTTTCTTTTTTTTGCGTCCTTTTCATGCCTACTTTAACATTTTCTTTGAGCAAGATAATTAACACGGGTTCCTTCTGAATCATACGGTTAGAACATTTAAGATGACTTGTTTTCCAATATTTAACTGCAGTTCCGAGGACATGGCCTTGATAGGAAAATCTGGGGTTACTAATGCTTGCCATCTTTTCTTTTCCTTGTCCTGAGCCGAGGGTCGATTGGAAACAGCCTCTCTGCCCTTTCGGGCGGGGTAAGGCCTGCGTACTTATTACCCTCCCCAGACCCCACTCTGTGGGACTATACTGGGTAGTTGTTGTTGTTGTTGTT
>MU709460.1:265222-293045 GCA_026770625.1 Nicotiana glauca
GCCTTGTATAATCATATCCAATCATACCAGTTTCACCAAGACTATGGAAATAATTATTCCGGATTGCAAATTCAAGAAAAAAAGAAAATAAGAGCAAGGTGTTATCCGAGTGATCTTGACAAACAGCGAGATATCATCCTTGAACAGAACAATGAAAGTGATATGCACAACAAGCCATGCTGAACCAAGGAAGACAAGTAAAAATCAGCAAACTAAGATCATTGTGGCAATTATTACAAGCTTACAAATGTTACTCCATAATGAAATCTTAATAGGGGTAGAAAGCCATCAGGACAGCTTCATAGAAATGTTGATATAAACATACACATAGATGATAATGGGATGTGAACAACATGGAAAAACTCACCAACATCAGACTCGAGCTTTGCACTGTTCAGATCAGAGATAAGCTTGCTTATGGAGTCCTTTGTTCCATTCTGAGAGAAACATGGATGAACATAATGAAGATGAAGCACGTGGGGAATACATGCCACCAGTCATAAAGAATGCAAGGAGTGGTTTCGATTAAATAATGAGAGAAGAGGAAGTAATATGTCATACTTACACATTTCCAATTGCCACCAACAAAGAACTGCAAGCAAGAAGAAAGCTAAGATCAGACATCCAATAGGAAAAGGCGAATACTTTAAAAGTTTAAGTGTGTTATAGGAGGGTAGAGGAAGCTACTATTCAGGAAAGACCATTGTACCGATATGGGTTGCAAGTACTTTCACTTCTCCTCTTTTTTCGAAGTTTCACATTTCACATTTGCTCTTTAACAAAACCAACTCTCAACTTTTTATTGTCCCCTCTATTTTCTCTTTAGTTTCAACTTCTGTTCCGATTTATTAACAAAAGTGAGTTCCTGTTATGAAGGAATAGTTCAAATATTTCCCTAGTTGAGCAGAAACAAGCAATCTTGTAAGTTGCTTGGTTATATTAGGTAGTTAGTGGTGGTGGGAGACTTCATTAAGATAGTCTCTCTATGTATATTCTGCTTGGAGATGGGAAGATTTCTTCTAGTAAGAGAAATTATTTCGCCCTTTTCGAACATCAACTGCTGCTAATGTAATTGGTTTGGAAAAAACAGTCTAAGTTGAGTTGCTACAATAAAAGATAGGCTGTGATTGGGGCATAAAGTTCTAATTTTTTTCCAACAATAACTATTCTGTAAACAAATTCTCTTTTTTCACTTCTATATCTCTAAGGAAACAAACATTTCATTTAACAACGATACAAGGAAACTTAAGATTTTTACTACCTCTAAATTGGAGATTACCTTTTTCCCACACTCTAATAACAGAAATGTAATATTTGAACACTATACAGTCTATGCATAAGCCAATTTCAACTAGTTTAGGATTTATGCGTAATGATTAATATTCAATTAACAATGTAACAAAGAGGTACTCCCAAATTACAGCTTCAAATACTTATTTCTTGCTTATGATTTGCTGTTTTTTAAAAAAATAAATAGTAATGATATTGATTCAAATTACTACCCAAAAAAGCAGCCTTTTTATCATCTTTCTCCAATTTCAAAGTAAAAACATTCACCAACTCAACATCAAATTTAAAAATGTACTACCGCAATGAATGTATTATAAATGTTTGAATGATCTCATCTAAAAAACTCAATTAAGCGGTTTTACCTTGCCGGAGCCGGCCATGGTGACGACGGCTCTGCAACCTTTGTGAGACGAAGAAAGGCGAAGGTGAGAGTCAACATTTTGGAAAAAGGAAACAGAGTTCAAAGAAGACGGTCGGAGGCCAGAGAAGTGAGGACACGAATAGGAAGTGGAGGATTTGGGGCCAGAGAGTTGAGAAGCTAAAGAAGAAGTTGAAGCTACCGCCATTTTACCACAACTGTGTCAAGTTTCAATTTTCTTCTCTGGTTTTTGGTTCTTGTTGGGAACATCTATTTGTGTTATCTATCGGCTTGCTTCACGATTCATTGCGGTGCGTGAATATCACGTTCCCAAAACCTCTTTCAACTTGTTAAACAAAGAATCAAATACTACCGCTAATAATTACACTTGTAATTACTCTTCATTCGATTTCACTTGTCTACTCTCTCCGTCCCTAAAAGTGATTCATTTATTTTTGATACGATCGTTAAAAAAATATTAAATTTTGTATGGATATACACATAAGGATAATTTTGTAAAAATAAATTGGATTCCTTCTTGATTATATAAATAAATACTTATTTTGGATAAAAATAAATTGCTCACTTAGTGTGGACCGAAGGGAGTATTTTTTTCTATGTTTTACCATTATCATTAAATATTTATTCCTCAAACAATCTTTCAAGACATTTGAAAATGCTACTCTATCCGATTCACAATAAGTAATTTTTTTTTTGTAGTCCAAAATAAGTAATTTTTTTGAATTTCAAGAATAAATTAATTATTTTTTTCTACATTGCCTATGGAGTAAATAATGTTGGAGTATGTGTTAGGAGTGTTTATGTGAAGAGATAGTAAATGTTAATATGGTCAATTTCATTGCTAATTAATGTTAAAAGGTGAATTTCTTAATCTGTATAAAAACAATTAAAAAAATCACTTATTTTGAACTGGAGGGAGTATTATTATTAGGAATAAAATTGTCAAATATATATTTTATTAATTTTTCTTAAAAGGGTGCAAAATCAAAATTGAACAACTAAAAATAAGCGAAGGGAGTAGCGCGTAAGAGATGGGGTGATGGAGGGGTTTAATTAAATACCTTTCATTACAAAATATATTGTTAATACTTTAGATAAAAATTGAATTGTTCTGCCATATCTAAGTAGCTTATTAATTTTCTTGTTATAAGGAAAAATGTAATATAAAATTGTAGTAAAGTAGTAAAGGATATTTAAAAATTGATTTAAGTCTTAAATTCAAAGTCCATGTGTGATTTCTAGTATTTTTTTGAATTCATCCGTATACATTCCCAGCTCCTTCTATGTAAAGCTCCAAATAAACCATTTAATTGGTAACTGCAATCGTTTGATTCAAAGTTGTTTTAGATGTGTGAAAGTCACGTACACAAAAAATATCTTTCAAATTTTAGTACAAATTAAAAGATTTCCAATGTTGGTGAGAGTCGTATAATTTATATCTATATTTTATATTAAAAGCACGAAGGCCTTTGACGAAATATCGTTCGCTTTTTTTACCCTTTAAAACATAAAATTCTCATAGGACAATATAGTAATTTAAGCATTTCATAAATATTTAAAAATATTCACTTAATTAATTTAGTTTTCGGATTTTTTGGTAAATTTTTCTTCAATTATTTGTTATTAAACTTTGCCTTAATTAATTGGTTAAATTTTATCACATTTCTTACCCAAGGAAACTTAACAAAAAAATTTCCTAAACTTTTACTCTCATTAAATTTTGTCACGTTTCTTGCCCAATGAAACTTAAGAAAAAAAGTTTCCTAAACTTTCACTCTCATTAAAAAACAGATTTTCTTTACTCTTTGAAGTATTAAATGAGTTATTATGTTGCCTTAATTATTTGGTAATAAAAATTTAAACCGTTGCATAAGGAAAGTTTATTGTATAATTGCACAAGGAAAGTTTATTGCACAGATAAAATAGAACCATATGTGATTCCGTTGCACACAAGGAAAGTGTTTAAAGAATTTGACTTGCTAGACACAAGGAAATATTTTGGTAGAAATTTTTCTTGTCTCTTTGACCTACACACAAATTTACTTTATATAATTTCTTTTATGCATCAAATTATGTACCATGATACTTCTATAAAATAAGCTACAATGTCATAATTTAATCATCAAAATTCGCCCTATTCCAACATCGCGATTTCAGGTGTTGTTTCTTTTACTAATATCAACATCTTTTGCTACTTCGTATTTTGCAAGCACGTTTGCATGCACCCATTTTTAGTGTTGTATCAATAATTTATTTTTATTGTTGCATCAACAACTAGTTTTTGTTTCATGTTTTTGACTTGGCTAATTTCACATTTGTAATGTAATATTTTTCATCTAGTATTTAAATAATATTAAATTACTAGATGTTAGTTTCATTTCGGGTGTAGATAATATTATTAAATTCATAAAATATTAGGCGTTGGTACATAGTTTAAAGGATAAAAGATTTAATAGTCAAAACTTAGTAAAAATACCTAAATATAATATAAAAAATAATTATACGAATTTTTATCTAATTTTAAAAATATTTTTAAAGGATAATGATATTAGAAAACTAGAAAAAATTAGATTATCGTCTACATGCCAAACGTTTTATTTATCATAAAAAACATATATGAATATGTTGTAATAATATAATTATTACATAAAGAGTGTATTTGGTACGAAGGAAAACGTTTACATGAAAATATTTCAAAAGCTCGTTGTTTTTTAAAATTTTATTTATAACTCAATCACAAAAATTAATATTATTTACATAAATTATTTTAAATTTTATCATCAGTATGGTTACACTCATAAAATGCGTACCCTAATACTAGTCACATCTAAATAAGGCTACAATTATATAGCATAAAATGGATGATGTTCTAATAATACTTCCGCCACTATTTAAGACTTTCAAATACATCGATTGTAAGTGTGAAAATAGCTTGATTAAAGGCGTTTAAACTCATTTATTGCAATCTACTACTCCATTTGTCACATATTATCAGTTGTGGTTGCTAAAAATAATTATCTTAAATTATTTATTATTTTAGAAGTTCAAAATAATTTTTTTTCTTTTCGTGTTTTAACCTTATTTATAATTGTTCTTGAAGATGGAATAACACATAAATGGAATAAATATTCAATGAAGAGAGATTTTATCTTAAGATATAAATAAGAATAAAATAGTCTAATCCTTTTTCTAATTAATATTTTTTAAGGTACGGGTAAAAGAAAAACATAAGGTATAACTTGAGAGTAACTGATTTCAGAAATAAAAATTTCTGACTACTTTTCCCCTCTCCCTCTTTTATGCACACTGCACAGTATCCACATGATTCTATGAACTGATCAATTTGTATGAGCACAACTGTTTCATGATATATATGTCTATTTTTTTTTTTTGTTAGTGCGAAAGTCATTTGTATCTTTTATTTAAGTTCAAACTTTAGTGAATAGAGTTATTCGATATTTATTTAACTAAAAAGTGTTAAGCTTTTTGTTTAACTAATTAATGAAGAAAATAGAGGATAAATTTTAATCAAGAATAATTAACTTAAGATTTAAGTGTAATGAGTAAAAGAATGAGACATAGCAGAGCTTGTAGCTCGATTCAAGATTATTAAAAGATATCAAGCATGATAATAAACTTACATTTTCTCATCTCTTATATATATTGTCAGTATTCCCTTTTGTCCATCGGTCCTTAACGAGAGGGCCTCCCTCCCCTTGATTGTACTTCACGTCGTCCCTTTCAACTACTATGACATTAATTTTCTTCGCCATACAGGCTTCTTGGGGGCATGATCTCGATGGTGACTGATGTATTCGTCGTTATTACATCTAGTGGGTACGACCACGGCTTAGTTAACTTCTTACTATTCCTGTTAACGTTAATTTACGTGTGGTCAAATTTTGATCCATACAGTATAATGTTAGTGAAAAGTAATAAATTACTAGTGAAATTAGTTGAGATACACATAAATTAAATGACTATAAAAAATTATAATCGCTTTGTTAATTATTTGTTTAAAGCAAGCTATTATGCAGAAACAAAAAGGGATGTGAAATCCAATTACGCACGAGGGGGAAGTAGGCTTTAGTGCATATGCTTATGATTAGGCGCGGATTTAGGGGCGCAAGGGTGTTCACTCGAATCTCTTTATCGTGTTTACTCGAACCCCTTTTATCGAAAAATTACATTATATATATAAGATAAAATTTACTTTTTACCTTTATATATTAAGTTTTGAACACCCTTAACATAATTCGAAAGTGCAGTTTAATAGTCAAGAGAGTTCAAAATCTACATAAGGTTATGAATTCAATTCTTACTAGCTACAATTTTTTTTTTTAAACCCCCTTCGTCAAGTTGCTGCCTCCGCCACGGCTTATGATATGTGGATGTGAAGGATAAGGTTAAAAGAGATACTAAGAGGATGAGAATAGGACGTGTTTTTCTATATGCTAAGGCCACAAATTGATGGGCAGCTTTCCCAGTTTCCTTTTCCAAAGGATATTTTGGCAAGGACAGGATAATATGCAACTTCCTCCTCTATTCGACACCTGTACGTTAGCATCTTAGAGGTGTTGTGGTGTAAACTGCTTAATCTGAAGTCTTATCCATCTTAGCAAACATTGTTGGTTGGGTTTACACAGTTCCAATACAGTAAAAATGATAGGGATATTGTCGTACATATACCATATGTCAAACTATATTAACAAATATATTCATAGTTTGTATATTACCATTTATATTAATAGTATTTTTACATAATATATATAATGTATTAAATAAGAAATCAAGGTAGCTTTATGATTTTTTATTTAGCCGCGCAAAAAAGGGAAATTAAATATTTTTCATATCTTCCCCAATGCAAATCACGCACAATAATAACTATCGTCGACTTCGTTATAAAATTTCCGTACTCTGTTTTTGGGATACACTCTGTTTCAACATTTTTTCTGATTTCACAATTCGAAATCGACAAAATCTTCTACAAGTCTTCTGCAACAAAAGCAATTATGGCAAAAATACCAATTATGCTACAACTGAATGGGAATTGGGATAGCTTTGAGAGATTTAGAGAATTTGAGGTTGATGACATTGTAGTCGATGAGGATGCGAAATATAGTCTATTGATTTCTACAATAGCACAACAATTAATGATTGATACATCCGAAAAAATTATAGAAATCAAATACATTATGAGCGAGCATTGTCCTCCAACGGAAATTAGGAACGATATGGGTGTTCGTGTATACATGGAGACAAAAAAAAAACGTAGGATCATATCCGCTGTGTATTACTGTTCGCGATTTCAATATGGAATTGAGTATCACCAATGAGAACACAGCTGCAGGTGTGTGATGTTATTTTTTCTATGAAATTCTGGTACAATGTCAATAAACTACACTTTATCTATATTTTAACTACAATTAAACTACATATATATTATTCAGTATGGATTTCTATAATATTTACAAAATTTCTACATCTATTCTACAATAAAACTACAAAAAGGTTGAAAATAAATATGAAATACTGAATTTCAACCTTTCTACAAATTATCTACAAAATAGGTGATAACAATAATTATTTTTCTTTTCATGCAGGTTCGTCTGGAATACTAAATTTAATTGATATGCCAACATCTCCCATTGTAGAGGAATATGAAAGCATAATAATAACTGATAGTACACCAAGTTCTATTGAAGTAGGACAAATATACCAAGACAAGAAAACAATTGCAACTGCAATGAAGCACTATTCTGTCATGCACGAGTTCCAATTTAGGGTTAAAAGATCTAGTGCTAAAAGGTATGAACATATGAATAGTCAAAGATTATTATTTTTAAGTTTGTAGTTTATTTGTAATTTTTTATCTATTCAGTTTTTCCTTGTGATAATGTTTAACAGAATGATAGTTGAATTGTAGTTATATTGTATATAGATTGTATAATGTGATCTTTTGAGCTAAAAATAATTTTTTTAAAATCTAAATTTTAATCCATTGTGTAAAATGTATTTATTTTGTAGCTACTGGCTGATATGTGTTGGTAAAAACTGTACATGGCACATCAAGGCAACTAGCATAAATGATTCTGCAATGTTCAAGGTCAGAAATTTCGACAGACAACACACATGCTCTTTAATGGACAATACATTTATATAGCGCAAACCTACTGGCATAGTTATTCCAAAATATTCTGATCCTAAGACAATTTACACCCCAAAAGACATTCAATTTGACATATTGTCTGAACACGACATGAATCTAACCTACATGCAAGCCTGGAGAGCAAAGGAAAAGGTTTTACAGTTTATGAGAGGTCATCCTGCTGACTCCTTGTCACGACCCAATTCCCAAACCCGGTCGTTATGGCACCTCTCGTGAAGACAAGGCCAACCAACAGAACATCAACACTTCTTTAGCAGTTACTTAGCATGGATAAGTCCAAAACATTAATAAAATTATCATAAACACGGAAGAAAAGTGATAAAGCAGGGAACACCATCCCGACATAGCCCGAAATCGGGGTGTCACAAGTCATGAGCTACTAAAGAGCTTAAATTTAAGACTACAAATGTAAAGTCTAATATAGTGGTCCGAAGGGAAAATCCAAGATATGAAATAGGAGAGATAAGGGCTGCGGACGTCAACAACTACCCCGTCACTCCGACTAGCCTCCTGATGTGGGAACAATCAGTGCTCAGGGGTAGACTCCGAAATGCATGTATCTGCACAAATGGTGCAGGGAATAATGTGAGTACTCCGACCCAGTGAGTAACAACAATAAATAATATCTGAAAGTAAGAAAACACATAACAACACAAGGTAGTTCTATATCAGGCAATAAAAGCAATAAATCCGTAGAACAGAATAGTATAAAAGTGAAATTTCCATTTTAAAGTAAAACCAGTAAAATCAGGTAAGATATCAAATAGATAGTGAATAGAAATCTGCCCCTCGGGCCCAATATCAATCCCTCAGAAACAGTATCAGCGCCTCGGGATTAATATCATATCACTTAAATCAGTATCAGCCCCTCGGGCTCAGTATCACATCACATAGGTACCCGCGCTCATTGGGGGTGTACAGACTCCGGGAGGGGCCCCTTACGGCCCAAGCGCAATATCAAGCCACCTCGTCGCATATAAATCAAGGCCTGAAAACCTGCTCACATCACACTCGAGGCCTGAAAGCCTCCTCGCATATCACTCGAGGCCTGAAAGCCTCCTCACCTCACGCTCAAGGCCCGAAAGCCTCTCTCAGTCCAGAAAAATATCATAAGCCCCTCGGGCATCAATAAATAATAGTTCTCAGCCCATACATCAGTGAAGTATCATTTAAAGTCTCACAATTTATTTAAAGCGGCTGAGTTTGCAAAGCAGTATAATCATTAGGACTGAATTCAAATAACATATCAAAATAGTGAGGAAATAGTGATAACAATTCCCGAAGGATTTAAATAATTGGCTTTAAGCCCAAAACATGGCAACAAGCCCAAATCATGATGATAAACAAATCAACTTAGTCAAATACGCGGTAAAATATCAAACGGGACAGACCAAGTCACAATTCCCAGTAGTAAACAACTCCGCGCTCGCCATCAAGCGCGCATTTCACCTCAATACAACACTACATTGTGCAAATTCGAGGTTTCAAACCCTCAGGATATCATTTACTATCATTACTCACCTCTAGCCGGCCAAAAGTCTAGCTCGCTATGCCTTTTCCTCTCGAATCAACCTTCTCAAGCGTCGAATCTGATCAAAACCACAAGGAATACGTTACAATAGGCTAAAGGAACATAACCCAATCGAAAAGACTCGAAAAATATCAAAAATTACGAAATTGGCAAAACCCGAGCCCCGGGCCCACTTCTCGAAAAATTAGAAAATTCACATCCCCGGATTCCTTATCCCGCCACGAGTCTATACATATCAAATTTACAAAAAACCGAGCTCAAATTCTCCCTCAAACCTCAAATTTTCTTTCTCTTAAGTTCAAGCCCTAACCTCCATTTTTGAGCTCTAATTTCCTTGATTTTTTCACCCTTAATTCATGTAATAACACATTAGATTTATGTTTTAGGCTCAAAATTCCTTACCTCAATGAAGCCCCTTGATTCCCTCTCCAAAATTGCACAAAAACCTCCAAGTCCGAAGTGAAAATGTTAGGTTCTTTCAAAAATCCGCGAAGATATAATTTTAATACCTCTGAACAGGCCTTTTCGCTTCTGCAATAACCATATTGCTTCTGCGCACTCGCTTGTGCGGAGATTGTTCCGCTTCTGCGGAACTACACTACTATGCCATGGACCGCTTTTGCGGTCACTAACTGCTTTTGCGGTCACTAACCGCTTCTGCGGAAGTCTCCAAAAGGCCCAACTTCGCTTCTGCGACTCCCTATACGCTTCTGCGGAACCGCTTCTGCGGTCCATTTCCGCAGAAGCGGAAATACCAGATACCAGACCCTTCAGCAGTCCTTAACTCCAAATTTCATCCCGTTAGCCATCCGAAATCATCCCGAGGCCCCCGGGACCTCAACCAAAAGCACCAACACATCCTAAAACATCATTCAAACTTTCTCCAATCATCAAAACACCTCATCTAACACTAAAATCATCAAATTACATCGAATTCAAGCCTAAGTTCTTCAAAACTCCCGAAACACGCATTCGATCAAAAATCCAACCAAATCACCTCCGAATAACCTGAAATTTTGCACTCACATCCAAAATTACCTAACGAAGCTACTGCAACTCTCAGAATTCCGTTCTGACCCTCGGATCAAGATCTCACCCATCAACCGGAATTCGCCAAAATACCAACTTTGCCAATTCAAGCCTAATTCTACACCAGACCTCCAAAATCAATTCCGATCGCACTCCTAACTCACAAGTCATCCCCCGAAGATAACCGAATCACCGAAAATTATATCCGAGCCCTCTAACTCAGTAGTCAACATCCGGTTGACTTTTTCCAAAACAAACATTCCTTAAAGAGACTAAGTGTCTCATTTCCATCCAGAATCAATCCAACTCAACTCATTCACCCAAGACTCGTGTAATAACACATAAGGAAATAGAAAATGGGGGAAACGGGGCGGTAACTCACATGACGACAGGCCGGGTCGTCACATCCTCCCCAACTAAAACAAACGTTCGTCCTCGAGCGAATCAAGAAACATGCCTGGATCCATAAACAAGTGAGGATATCTGCTCTGCATCTCCCGCTCGGTCTCCCAAGTAGCCTCCTCCATGGGCCGACCTCTCCACCGCACTTTTACCGAAGCTATATCCTTTGATCTCAATTTTCGAACCTGAAGACCCAAAATAGCCACTGGCTCTACACCATAGGTCAAATCATCATCCAGCTGAACAATACTGAAATCCAAAACATGGGACGGGTCCCCAACATACTTCCGGAGCATAGATACGTGAAACACCGGGTGCACGCCCGACAAGCTGGGTGGCAAGGCAAGCTCATAAGCCACTTCCCCAATCCTCCTAAGTACCTCAAAAGACCCAATGAACCGTGAACTCAGCTTCCCTTTATTTCCAAACTGCATAACACCCTTCATGGGCGAAACCTTCAACAAGACCTTCTCACCCACCATATATGACACATCCTGAACCTTCCGGTCTGCATAACTCTTCTGACGCGACTGTGTTGTACGATGCCTCTCCTGAATCAGCTTCACCTTCTCTAAGGCATCCTGAACCATCTCTGTCCCCAATAACCTAGCCTCGCCGGGCTCGAACCATCCGATAGGAGATCTACACCGCCTCCCATACAAAGCCTCATACGGAGCCATCTGAATGCTCGATTGATAACTGTTGTTGTAGGCAAACTCTGCAAGTGGCAAAAACTCATCCCAAGAACCCCCAAAGTCAATAACACCGGCACACAACATGTACTCCAATATCTGAATCGTACGCTCGGACTGTCCGTCCGTCTGAGGATGAAATGTTGTGCTCAACTCTACCTGCGTACCCAACTCTCGCTGAAATGTCCTCCAGAACTGAGAAGTGAACTGAGTACCCCTATCTGAGATAATAGGCACTGGAACACCATGCAATCGGACAATCTCCCGGACAAAGATCCCTGCCAGCTGCTCCGAAGAATAGGTAGTACATACCGGAATGAAGTGCGCGGACTTGGTCAGCCTGTCCGCAATCACCCAAATCAAATCAAACTTCTTCAAAGTCCGAGGGAGACCACTCACAAAATCCATAGTAATCCTCTCCCACTTCCACTCTTGAATAATCATCCGCTGAAGTACACCACCCGACCTCTAATGCTCGTATTTTACCTGCTGACAGTTGAGACACCGAGCCACAAACCCCTACTATATCCCTTTTCATCCTCCTCCACCAGTAGTGCTGTCTCAAATCCTGATACATCTTTGCGCCTCCCGAATGGATGGAATACCGCGAGCTGTGGGCCTCCTCCAATATCAAATCCCGAAGCCCATCTACATTGGGCATGCAAATACGGCCCTGCATCCTCAATACGCCATCATCATCAGTAGTCACATCCCTGGCATGATCATGCTGAACCATGTCCTTAAGGACAAGCAAATGTGGATCATCATACTGGCGCTCTCTGATACGATCATATAAGGAAGACCGAGAAACCACACAAGCTAACACCCGACTGGGCTTTGAAATATCTAGTCTCACCAACCGATTGGCCAAAGATTGAACATCAGCTGCAAAGGGCCTCTCCCCAACTGGAATGTACGCCAAGCTCCCCATACTAACTGCCTTCCGGCTCAAAGCATCGGCCACTATATTGGCCTTCAATGGGTGATACAGAATGGTGATATCATAGTCCTTAAGCAACTCTAGCCATCTCCGCGGCCTCAAATTAAGGTCCTTCTTCTTGAACAGGTGCTGAAGACTGCGATGATCGGTGAATACCTCACAAGATACACCATACAAGTAGTGCCTTCAAATCTTCAAAGCATGAACTATAGCAGCCAACTCCAAATCATGTACAGGGTAGTTCTTCTCGTGGGGCTTCAACTGACGAGAAGCATAAGCAATAACTCTACCCTCCTGCATTAATACACATCCGATCCCAACTCTTGATGCATTACAATATACGGTATAAGAACCTGCGGCTGAGGGCAAAACCAATACTGGAGCCGTGGTTAAAGCTGTCTTGAGCTTCTGAAAGCTCTTCTCACACTCATCCGACCACACAAAAGGAGCGCCCTCCTGATTCAACTTGGTCAGGGGCGACACAATAAAGGAAAATCCCTGAACAAACCGGCGATAATAACCTGCCAACCTAAGGAAACTACGAATCTCTGTGGCTGAGGTCGGTCTAGGCCAACACTGTACCGCCTCTATCTTCTTCGGGTCGACCTGAATACCCTCGCTAGACACCACGTGTCCTAAGAAAGCTACTGACCCAAGCCAAAACTCACACTTGGAGAACTTTGCATAAAGCTTCTCCTCTCTTAATCTCTGTAATACCACTCGCAAATGCTGCACGTGCTCCTCCTGTTTACGCGAGTACACCAGAATATCATCAATAAAAACGATAACAAATGAATCCAGATATGGCCGAAATACACTGTTCATCAGATGCACTAACGCTGTTGGGGCATTTGTCAGCCCAAAGGACATAACAATAAACTTATAGTGCCCATATCTAGTCCAGAAAGCAGTCTTCATAATGTCTGAATCTCTGATCTTCAACTGGTGATAGCCTGAACGGAGATCAATCTTGGAGAATACCCTTGCTCCCTGGAGCTGGTCAAACAAATCATCAATGCGGGGCAGGGGATACTTGTTCTTCACTGTTACTTTGTTCAATTGCCTGTAATCAATGCACATTCTCATTGTGCCATCTTTCTTTTTCACAAATAGAATCGGTGCACCCACGGTGACACACTCGGCCGAATGAACCCCTTATCTAGGAGTTCCTGAAGCTGATCCTTTAATTCTTTCAACTCTGCTAGTGCCATACGATATGGAGGAGTGGAAATGGGCCGAGTGCCCGACACCAGGTCAATACCAAAATCAATGTCCTTGTCTGGTGGCATGCCCGACATGTCTGCAGGAAACACATCGGGAAACTCCCTCACAACTGGGACCGAATCAATGCTAGGAGTCTCAGCTCCAACATCCCTCACAAAAGCCATATATGATAGACAACCTTTCCCAACCATACGATGGGCTTTTAGGAAAGAAATCACCCTGCTAGGCACATAGTCAGTCATACCACGCCACTCGATCCTCGGAACACCCAGTATAGCAAGAGTGAATGTCTTAGCATGACAGTCCAGAATAGAATGACACAGAGATAACCAGTCCATGCCTAGAATAATATCAAAATCTACCATGCTCAATAGCAATAGATCAAATCGGGTCTCCAACCCCCCCAATAGTCACCAAACACGACCGATATACATGGTCTACAATAATAATATCACCCACCGAGGTGGATACATGGACAGGTAAGGCAAGACACCCACGGGTCGTACCCAAATAATGAGCAAAATATGAAGACACATAAGAATAGGTGGAACCGGGATTAAATAAGACTGAGGCATCCCTGTGGCAGACTGAATAACACCTGCGATGACGACATCTGAAGTAATGGCATCTGTCCTGCCCTGAAGAGCATAAAAGCGAGCCTGACCATCACCCGATTGGCCTCCCCCTCTGGGGCGACCCCTGGCTGCCTGACCCTTACCCCTAGCTGGCGGGGCAGGTGCTAGAGAAATTGGACCAGAAGACAAGGGCTGACCCCTCTGCTGAGGTGAGCTAGCAGCTAGACGAGGATACTGTCTCCATATGTGCCCACACTCTCCGCACTCATAACAACTCCCGGATGTTGGAGAACAGGACTGAAGGGAACCTCACGCGCCGGAGTGACTAGCTGACGCACTCGACCTAGAAGAACCCTGAATAGATGGAGCATGAGATGAACCCTGTGCTGGAAGAGCACTAAGAGATGGCTGACTCTGCTGAGAGCCCTGATGACCACGACCTGAAGATGCCCCACGATACTCGGAACGGGCCGACTGAGCGGGCTTGAAAGAGCGACTCCTACCCTGCTAAAACTGGCCCCTTGAAGGAGCACTACTGAAACTGCCAGAACCTCGAGGCCTCTTGGCATCCCTCTCCTCCCGATCTTGGCGGCGAACTGACTCAATGTCTCGAGATATATCCACCACCTTCTCAAAGGAAACGCCCAACACACTCTCTCTAGTTATAAGAACATAAAAATGATAGTTAAGGCCATCCACAAATCTCCTGATCCGCTCACGCTCCGATGGAACCACCCAAATTGCATGACGAGCCAACTCTGAGAACCTCATCTCATACTGAGACATAGTCATGTCTCCCAGTCGTAGCCACTCGAACTGCCTGCGTAGATCTTCCCTACGGGACCGCGGCACATACTTCTCGAAAAAGAGAATGGAGAACTCCTGTCAAGACAAAGGTGCTGCACCAACCAGCCTACGCCGCTCATACGCCTACCACCAAGTGAAGGCTGCTCCAGTAAACTAAAAAGTAGTAAAAGCCACACCACTGGACTCAAGAATCCCCGCTGTGCGGAGCATCCACTGACATCTGTCAAGAAAACCCTAGGCATCCTCGCCCTCGGCTCCACTGAATGTCGGAGGTTGGAGCCTCCCAAACCTCTCGAGGCGACGCTGCTCATCCCAGGTGTGCGAGCAGCGGGGGTCTGATTGCCTCCCACGGCCCTGTGAAGTAGCTGCTGCGGCGGTGGTGGGTAAAACCGCCTGAGCAGGCCCGTACAAACTGTTAATATCTGGGCCAATGTCTCCTGGAAACCCGGAAGCTCAATGGGCACAGCTGGTGCCTGAACTGGTGCTGCTGGAGCCTGGTCCTGAGCTGGGGCAACTAAAGGATCCACAGGTGCTGCCCCTGCCGCTCTACCCCTACCACGACCACGACCATGACTGCGTCCACGCCCCCTAGTAGCCTTAGTAGGTGGTACTGGTGGTCGTCTGTCATGTCCGGTAGCTCGTGTCCTCACCATCTGTGAGAGAATAGAGCAAAGAGAAGTTTAGTACTCGGATCAACAAGTTCGCACGACAGAATCTCAAGAATATGAAGTTTTTCCTAAAGGTTCTGTAGCCTCTCGAGGATAAATACAGACATCTCCGTACTGATCCGCGAGACTCTACTAAACCTGCTCATAACTTGTGAGACCTATTAACCTAGGCTCTGATACCAACTTGTCACGACCCAATTCCAAAACCCGATCATGATGGCACCTCTCGTGAAGACAAGGCCAGCCAACAGAGCATCAACACCTCTTTAGCAGTTACTTAGCATGGATAAGTCCAAAATATTAATAAAATTATCATAAACGTGGAAGAAAAGTGATAAAGCAGGGAACACCATCCCGACATAGCCCAAAATCGGGGTGTCACAAGTCATGAGCTACTACAGAGTTTAAATTTAAGACTACAAATGTAAAGTTTGATACAACGGTCCGAAGGGAAAATCCAAGATATGAAATAGGAGAGATAAGGGTTGCGGACGTCAACAACTACCTCATCACTCCATCTAGCCTCCTGATGTGGGAAGAATCAGTGCTCAAGGGTAGACTCAGAAATGCCTGTATCTGCACACATGGTGCAGGGAGTAATGTGAGTACTCTGACCCAGTGAGTAACAATAATAAATAATATCTGAAAGTAAGAAAATACATAACAGCACAAGGTAGTTCTATACCAGGCAGTAGAAGCAGTAAATCCGTAGAACAGAATAGTATAAAAGTGAAATTCCCTTTTTAAAGTAAAAACAGTAAAATCAGGTAAGATATCAAATAAATAGTGAATAGAAATCTGCCCCTCGGTCCCAGTATCAATCCCTTAGAAACAGTATCAGCCCCTCAGGCTCAATATCACATCACTCAGATCAGTATCAGCCCCTCGGGCTCAGTATCACATCACATGGGTACCCGCACTCACTGGGGGTGTACAGACTCCAGGAGATGCCCCTTACGACCCAAGCGCAATATCAAGCCACCTCGTGGCATATAAATCAAGGCCTGAAAGCCTGCTCATATCACACTCGAGGCCTGAAAGCCTCCTCACATATTACTCGAGGCCTGAAAGCCTCCTCGCGTATCACTCGAGGCCTGAAAGCCTCCTCACCTCACGCTCAAGGCCTAAAAGCCTCTCTCAGTCAAGAAAAATATCATAAGCCCCTCGGGCATCAATAAATAATAGTTCTCAGCCCATACATTAGTGAAATATCATTTAATGACTCACAATTCATTTAAAGCGGCTGAGTTTGCAAAGTAGTATAATCATTAGGACTGAGTTCAAATAATGTATCAAAATAGTGAGGATATAGTGATAACAATCCCCGAAGGATTTAAATAATTGGATTTAAAACCAAAACATGGCAACAAGCCCAAATCATGATGATAAACAAATCAACTTAGTCAAATACGCGGTAAAATATCAAACGGGACGGACCAAGTCACAATCCCTAGTAGTAAACAACCTCTCACTCGCCATCAAGCGTGCATTTCACCTCAATACCGCACTACGTTGTGCAAATCCGGGGTTTCAAACCCTCAGGATATCATTTACTATCATTAGTAACCTCTAGCCGGCCAAAAGTCTAGCTCGCTATGCCTTTTCCTCTCGAATCAACCTCCTCGAGCATCGAATCTGATCAAAACCACAAGGAATACGTTACAATAGGCTAAAGGAACATAACCCAATCAAAAAGACTCGAAAAATATCAAAAATCACGAAATTGGCAAAACCCGAGCCCCGGGCCCACTTCTCAAAAAATCAGAAAATTCACTTCACCAGATTCCTTATCCCGCCACGAGTCTATACATATCAAATTTACCAAAATCCGAGCTCAAATGCTCCCTCAAACCTCAAATTTTCTTTCTCTTAAGTTCAAGCCCTAACCTCCATTTTTTACCTCTAATTTTCTTGATTTTTTCACCCTTAATTCATGTAATAACACATTAGATTTATATTTTAGGCTCAAAATTCCTTACTTCAATGAAGTCCCTTGATTCCCTCTCCAAAATCGCACAAAAACCTCCAAGTCCGAAGTGAAAATATTAGGTTCTTTAAAAAATTCGCGAAGATAGAATTTTAATACCTCTGAACAGGCCTTTTCTCTTCTGCGATAACCATACTGCTTCTGCGCACTCGCTTGTGCGGAAATTGTTCCGCTTCTGCGGAACTACACTACTATGCCATGGACCACTTTTGCGGTCACTAACCGCTTCTGCGGAAGTCTCCAAAAGGCCCAACTTCACTTCTGCGACTCCCTATACGCTTCTACGGAACCGCTTCTGCTGTCCATTTCCGCAGAAGCGGAAATACCAGATACCAGACCCTTAAGCAGTCCTTAACTCCAAATTTCATCCCGTTAGCCATCTGAAATCACCCCGAGGCCCCCGGGACTTCAACCAAAAGTATCAACACATCCTAAAACATCATTCAAACTTGCTCCAATCATCAAAATACCTCATCTAACACTAAAATCATCAAAATTACATCGAATTCAAGCCTAAGTTCTTCAAAACTCAGGAAACACGCATTCGATCAAAAACCCAACCAAATCACCTCCGAATAACATGAAATTTTGCACTCACATCCAAAATCACCTAACGAAGCTACTGCAACTCTCGGAATTCCATTCCGACCTTCGGATAAAGATCTCACCCATCAACCGGAATTTGCTAAAATACCAACTTTGCCAATTCAAGCCTAATTCTACACCGACCTTCAAAATCAATTTCGATCGCACTCCTAAGTCACAAATCATCCCCCGAAGCTAACCGAATCACCAAAAATCATATCCGAGCCCTCTAACTCAGTAGTCAACATCCGGTTGACCTTTTTCAAAGCAAACCTTCCTTAAAGAGACTAAGTGTCTCATTTCCATCCAGAATCAATCCAACTCAACTCATTCACCCAAGACTCGTGTAATAACACATAAGGAAATAGAAAATGGAGGAAACGGGGCGGTAACTCACGTGACGAAGGGCCGGGTCGTCACACTCCTACAACAAATTGCCTAGTTATTTGTATATTTTAGAGAAGACTTATCCGGGGTCTGTAGTTAAATTGAAGAAGCAAGACGATGACTGCTTCTTGTATGTATTTGTTGCGATTTGTACGTCAATCAGTGGTTGGAATATTGTAGGCCATTTGTAGTAGTTGATGGGACATTTTTAAAGTCAGCATACAGGGGAATAATGCTAATAGCCAGTAAAATGGATGCAGCAGGTACTGAAGTTTTATTGTAGAAATATTGTAGCTTGTATTTTTTTGCAGTAATTGCAGATGAATTGTATATATATTGTAGAATAGTTGTAGTTTGTATATATATGTCTTCTTCTGCATCTAATTAATTTCTTCTTGCCACATAATGTAGGTACCATATTACCATTGGCATATGCTGTTGTTGATTCAGAGAATGACACATCATGGAAGTGGTTTTTTGAGCAATTCAAACTTGCATATGGTGAAAGACCAAATATGTGTGTTGTTTCGGATCGGAATGAGAGTATCTTGAAGGCAACATCTATTATTTATCCCGGGCAAATATACGGGCAAAGTTCAAGAAGGGACATCTTAAGTTAAGTAAATTATACTTTGCCACAACATGGTCATACACACTTGATGAATTTAATGAAAGGATGTCAAAGATTGAGCAGATTGACCCCCGTGTTAAAGCATACTTATACGATATTGGCTATCATAGATGGTCCTGAGTACATACTACGGTTAACAGAACTTGGACTATGATATCAAACATTGCAGAGTCGCTTAATGTTGTAATAAAATATGCAAGAGAGCTGCCGATAGTAGAACTATTAGAGTATATGAGGACCCTTCTTGAACGATGGACAAAAGAAAAGTTATTGAAAGCAAAGGGTACATTCACATACCTTGGATACAAATTCAACAAAGAGTTGAATGACAACAGAACATTGTCGCACAAGCTTAGAGTAAGATCTGATTATTTATTGAATCAAATTCGTAATCAGGACAAATGTAGATATTTTGTATATAGTTTGATTTTAACCGTATATGAATTGTTTTTTTTGTAATGTACTCGTAGGTGAGGGCTTCAACAGACTACATCCATACAGTACTAGATAGTGTGAGGCGCTATAGTATTTGTCTCGAAAACAAGAAATGTAGTTGTGGGCAATTCCAGCTTGATGAACTACCTTATCCACATGCTTTGGCTGCTTTAAGACATAGGGATGAGTCTTTTTAACAATATTGTTCTCCTTATTACACAAGGGTGAACCTCTTGCGTACTTATGAAATACCAGTTAATCCCTTTCCTGATGAAAGAAAATGGAATGCGCCACAACATATAACTAAAGAAGTAGTAAATCCACCTAAAGAAGGGAAAAGGCAGACAGGATGACCTCAAAAAGAAAGATACAAAACATGATGAAATAAATTCAAAGAAGTACAAGGTTTCATGCGGCAACTGCGTAGGAAAAGGGCATAACAAAAGATTTTGCACGAATGCACCAAAAAAAAAATTATGTAATTAACAGAATATTTCATAAAAATTGTTGGTTAGTTCTGGATAACAGATTTTGATGTGTAATTGTTGGTGTTTTGTAATATCATAATGTAGTTACTTAGGATTTTTCTGTATTGAGATAATACTTTCATAGATTGATTTGTTTATGAATGGTTTCTATATTTTTTTGAAGTTTTTTTGTAGATATACAAATTTGAGAACCAATATTCCCTCTGTTAATGAGTTTTTGCAGTTTATCTACAATAAAACTATTAAAAAAAATACATTATCTAGAATTTACAGAATTTATACATTATAAATTAGTAGGAAAGTAGTTAAAAACTTAAAATATTATAGATTAAGTATTGTTTAAATTCAAAAAATGAATATAAAAACACACTGTTAAATATATCTACAAGTTATATACACATATAACTATAATAAATTTACAATATCTGTAACTGACATAATAGCTAAATTAAAATTCAGGTTGAAACATCCTATATGGTGAAAATAATATAGATTAGGTACTTTGTACATTCAACAAATTGAATTTAAAAGCAACAAAATGGTTAGTTACTGATGTTTACACATTATCTACAAAAAAATAACAAAATAACTACATATTTTTTGTTGTCATAATAATTGTATAAAAATTCAGTTGGAAAGGATTTATATGCTAAAAATAACAAAGATCAAGTACTGTAAAGATTCAACAAGTGAATATAAACCCAACATAATGTTTCCATTTGAACTACAATACTAGATAAAAAAAGAAAGAAACAAAGGCTACTACAATTGTAGCGCAAGTCTGCTACAATTAAAACAGAATAAATTGTTCAAAAACTTATCTACCATCTTTCTTATAAACTAGCATCAACTAAACAATTGTACTACATGTTCCATACAAAACTTTACAACTACTTCTTTCTCTGGACTCGTGTTTTCTCATTCAAAGCTGGTGCACCTTTCCGCCTTGCCAATTTGTCTGTCACCTCACTATCACTAATTGCCTCATGCCCCTGCTTCTTTCTAGCATAGTCTCAAAGTAGCGCTCCATAGCATCTACAGTGTTGGTCAATATCAGAAAGGTCTTCTGCCGGAATTAATAACTCTCCAAGACTAACATACTCTGCAAAGGCCGCAAAAAATACACCACAATCACAAATGTCAATATTTACCAAACAATCAGAAAAAGATTAAATGTATAGAAAGAAAGAAGATTTTTGTTACAACGATTCTTCTTTTTGCTGTGGTATCTCTCCGAAAATCCACTGAATGTTAAGAGGGTCGGTAACAGGTTTCTCAATGTATACTTTTGTATTCTTGAAGTTGATGTCTTTACGCTTCCCATAAAATCCGGTGCATAATAAATACAAAGGGATAATAATAGAAAACTTATCGACACAAGATTCAACAATAGGGTGATTGTGTGAAGAGACCATGAAATCATATGCATAAAGTCATCTTTCTGCAATGTCAAAAACAAGCAACACCCAGTGGAAATTTTCTACATGTTGACGGGCATGATGACATAATCAACTCCATCCCATGCAACATTTGCGAGTAGTCTATACCCCAATATATATATATTATGCTACAACGTCATGGGGTTTGACAACAGAAAACTTCTTTTCTTGAGGAGAATTTTGGAACTTTTCATAAATCTGATCAATTCTAGTCTTGAACACACAATCTGTTGTAGTAAAGCTGGCCTTGTTGTGGGGGCCATACTTGCCTCTTTTTCTCAAGTAATACATTATAACATTAATGTGCTACAACAAAAATAGATTCCATTTATTCTACAAATTATCTTCAAATATTCTACACAAAACTACAAAATAACTACAGTTCATACACAAACCGAATACAACTCTATCTATCATTCAGAATACAAACTATCTACAAAAAATCTATAGATCAAATACATTGAATCTTACCGAGTCATTGAGGACTTGTCCTGGGTGTGCCAAGGAAAAGAACCACTCCTTCTTGTCAACCTTTTCAACTCCAAGATCCAACCATTGCTTAATTATGTTGTCCTTTATAGAATACGGAGCCTTCCTCCTATATAAACAAATAGAAGTTAAAATAAAATTGTTGAATGAAGTGGATGTGCAAAAGATGAATACTGGCTTAAAAGTGTCAAATTGTGCAACCTAACCTCTTTGAACCTTTGTCGGTGTCGTGGTATAACCACTTGTGGAATTGATCCAACAACTCAGGGTCTACATTTTAACCAATAACACTAGTAAATAAGTGCTTGAGGTGAAAAATTTGAGGTCCAACCGAGGTGTTGTCACCAGAACTGTATAAAGGGAGAATTGATGATCGATCATGCTTTCCGGGCTGCCTTGTTCTGCCTTGCTCCACGGGTGTTGTTTGATCTTGTATAGGCTCGCCAAACTTAACCAACTGGGAGAAGTTATCAGGCAGCTCGAAATTATCAAGCGTAATCTCCTTATTGTTACCTCCGGATTCTTCTGAATCGCCTACATTCACATACTATGCCTCTTCAACTACATTGTCATCTTCCGAATTCTGCTGTTCGCTTTCAGCTACTACTGTCACTCTGTGAAATGGAGATTATGCATGCATATCTTCCCTATCTGTAACACCATGTATATAAAACTTAATAGAATTGTAAAATATTGAAACAAAAAGAAAATATCTCCGAAAACAATTTCATACCTGCATTCTCTTCATCAACTGCCCCTTCAAAATGTATATATAAATCAACATCTTCTGGATGATTTTCTTCACCAAGTGTGCATTCAACGTGTTCTATATTTTTTCCATTAAAAACGTTAAATCATATTGGATAGCATTGGCTTGACAATTTACGAAGATATGAGATAATATCAACATAAATCTGTATAGCTGTGCCAATAAGTTGGACTGAAGTTATATATATTATGTATATATAATGTAGACGAATTGTAGTTATGTTGTATATACTTTATAGTTATTCTGTAGATATTTTATAGATAAATGTAGATATACTGGAGATATATTATAGTTACTTGTTTTGTTGGGGCTGCCCTGCACTGGTTTACCACTATTGAACTGAAATTGCTGATTATTCTTGTCTTTTGGTTGGTCAGTATTTTTTGTTGTACTCCCAGCAAACTGTAAGTTTTATATTAGTTAGGATATTGTGACGACCCAAAGGGTCATTACCTATTTTCTTACCTATTCTGTACTTCTGAGGCCTTGAAAATCTCATTTAAGGTTGCCTCGATTTGCGTGCGCAGTTCGAACGCGTAGCCTGAAAGCTTAAATATGAACTCTGTGAGAAAAATTCTAAATTTTAATATTAAAATAAATAAATTTTACTTCGGTCAATATTTTAGGTAAACGGACCCAGACCCGTAATTTAACGGTCCCGGAGGGTCCGTAGGAAAATATGGGACTTGGGCGTATACCCGGAATCGAATTCCGAGGTCCCAAGCCCGAAAAATAAATTTTTGTGTGAAATTGTTTTATGGAAATAATTAAGGAAATTGAAAATGAAATTTGATTAGAAGACTATGGTATCGGGCCCGTATTTTGGTTCCGGCGCCCGACACAAGACTTATATATGATTTAAGCACTTTCTATAAAGTTTGGTTGAAAACGGACGTCGTTTGACGTGTTTCGGACTTAAAATGGAAATTTGATGTTTTATGAAAACTTGGAAGAAATCATGAGTTTTGAGGCTTGATTCGATGTATATGATATTGTTTTGGTGATTTGATCGCACGGATAAGTCCGTAGGATGTTTTTGAGGTTGTATACATATTTGGTTTGGAGCCCCAAGGGCTCGGGTGAGTTTTGGATAGGCCACAGATTGTATTTTTGAACTTTGAAAAAATCTGGTATGCTCAGCTCTATGATCTTTGCATTTGCGAAGTATATATCGCAATTGCGAGCTCGCAAATGCGAGCTTTGCATCGCAATAGCGAAAATAGGAATTTTGGCCTACTGATCGCAAATGCAATCTTATTGTTTGCTAATGCGAAAACAGGGAGGACGCAAATGCGACTTTTCCTTCGTAAATGCGAGACCTGGGAAAAGGGAAGGGTTCGCAAATGCGAAACCAGCTTCGCAATTTCCATAAATGGTCGGGGTTCACAATTAGTTCGCAAATCCCATATCTGAGGCCCAGAAAATTTTTATACTTAGTCGAATTTGAACCATTTTTCACCATTATTTATAAACACAAACTCCTTGGGCGATTTTTCAAGAACAAATTTCATTCCAAATCACTTGTAAGTCAATTTTTACTCAACTCTTTCAATCATTAACATCATTTAACATGTTTTTCACTTAAAATCAATAATTTTCATGGGTGAAATTGGGGGTTTTGGGTAGAACCTAGGTTTTTCAAAAATTGAGGATTTGGACCTTAATTTGAGGTCCGATTTCAAAATAAATCATATATTTGGGTTCATGGGAGAATGAGTGATCGGGTTTTGGTTCGAATCTTGGGTTTTGACCATGTGGTCCCGGGGGCAATTTTGGAATTTTTGCGCAAAACTTTGAGAAATTTATTTTTATGCATTCAAATTGATTCATTTAGTGTTTGTTAAAGTAATTAAGTGACTTGTGACTAGATTCGAGCAGATTGGAGGTGGAATCATGGGGTAAAGCTATAGTTGAGGCTTGAGTTGAGTTTAAGGCATCGAGGTAAGTGTTTGGTTTAACCCTAGATTGAGGGATTAGGAGTTGAGTCATAATTGCTACTTGTTTTGTGTTGAGTACGACGTATGGGCATGGTGACAAGTATCCATGCGTGTCACGACTGTGAGCACCTGATTTTTGCCCTAAGCAAATTATTCCAAAAGTTTCAAATAAAATAATTTCTTTATTATTTTATAATTTTTTGTGAATTTTGTTGAATTTTGTGTTAATTGGTTGCATTTTTATTTGTGCATGATAATTCATATGAAAATACAAAAAAATATGCATTTGCATTTAGGGATTTAATTTTATATTTTAGTATTAATTAGTGTTAATTTGTTATAGAACAAAATATAAAGAAAATAACAAAAATGGTCAATTTTGCATTTTTAGTTCAAATTAGTATTAGTTTGCATTTTTTTTAATTAAGAATTAACTAGGAAATCTAATTTTTAGTGTTAAGTTGATTGTGAGTTTATTTTAGCATTTTTAATAAAATCAAAATATATATAAAAATATAAAAGAAAACAAAATAAAAAGGGAAAAAAGGAAAATAACACAAAAAGAAAACCAGAGTTGGGCCATCTGCAATTAAAGATTTTTAAGCCCAAAAATTCCCCAAAAATCCGTTCCATTTTGCCCAGCCCAATTAAAGTTACCCGGTCCAATTGCCCTCACCCCCAAACGACGTCGTTTGGCGTTTAAACAATCTTAGCCGTCCATTGCCCGTAATCTAACGGTTCAGATTCCCCCAGAGATTTTATATAAAAGTGTAATAAAATACTTATACAAACCCTAGGCCAACCCCTCCTTCCTCGTACCCCCTACCTGTAACACCGGTGTAACTCCACCCTAACCCCACCCTACTCCGCCGTCCGCCGGCGGCGGCGGCGAAGCCCCAGTCAACCCCAAATTAACACCCTAGATTCCTCTTCTCCTCCTCTCCCCGTGTCTGGCTTTAGTTTTTCTCAAATCCTAGCCGAACGTTTCGAATTTTAAATCGAAATTCTGGCCAAAACACAAAATTTTCCAATGATCATGAAAATCACACCAAGGCATCTTCACATCCTCCTCTCTTCGAATCCCTAAATATTTGCCCTCAAATCTCAACCAAGCTCCTCAAAGTTCAAATCTTAGACCGGCGGAACCCTAAGAAATTTGGGGTTCCTCGAAATTTCTGAGTTCAGAGCTCGAGTCTAACTTCGAGATAATGTGTTCATGTGTTTTTATGGAAGAACACACATTCACATCATTCCGGGGTTGAATCGAAATCTAGGTGGCTTAATTGCAAAATCAGTAAGTTCTTCCAATTTTTTTGATTTAATTAGTTTAATTTTGATTTCCATTTTTTGTTTTGTTGGTTTAAGTGTTTAATTGTTAGTTTAGTTGGTTCAAATTGTCAGTTTAAATGGATTTTCTGTTAGTTTCGATTTAATTTTAATGTGTCTGCTTTCTTCTGATAATAATAATTTGTTGGTTTCATTGTGATTTAAATTCTTTAAACTTAGGGTTAATTAGGCTTTTAAAAGTTTGGTTTTGTGTTTTGAATCCGTAATTGTTCTTTAGTTCATCGATTGTTTTCAAGTAAATTGTTAGGTTTAGTTTAGGGTGATTGGATATAGCTGAATGAATTCAATTCTTTGGTTAATCATAGTTAACTTCAACTAGGGTAAAGGATTGGGTTTAATTGATAAGGCTTGGTAATTTCAGGGGGTTTTAAGGGTAGTTTAGGCATGGAAAAAGGGTAGTTTTGTTAATAATAGTAATTCCAAAACTAAGGCAAGGTTAGTTTAAGGATTTAAAGGGAATAAGAACATGATAGAACCTTCTAGGACATTCCAAAATAGGACTTAAATACACATTTCAGGAAGTTTAAGGCATTAGAGTAGATAGCAAGTTAAAAATAAAGGACTAAAAATCTGGAAATAAACAGGGACTAAAAGAAAAACTGAAAATCTGATAAGTCCCCATTGTTGCCTATAAAAGCGCATGCAAATGCCTTGATTAAGAAGTTTTTCAGCCTCCAAATTTCCCCCGAAAAAGCTTCTCTTTAACTTTCAGATCTAATTTTGAAATTCAAACCTTCAAAAAATCCAAAAAAACAAGAGAAAACCAATAAAAAAATCCAAAAATAATACTGTTCCATTAACATTTTAGATAAATTTCAACTCTTAGCTGTTTGTTTCACAGTTTTAGTTCAGTTTTGTGTTGGCTGAAGCTCCATAGTCTGCTGATATTTGATTTCGAGTGGGTTTTTGAGTTCAATTGAGCTATTTTGGATCAAAATGAGTGTTGTTGTTTATGTGCTGTGATTCTGGTTATTGTTGAGGAGATTTTGATTCAAAATCATCTTTGTTGCTGCTGATTTTAATCCCTGTTAAAATTTCTGCTGTTGCTGATCTCTCTCCTCCTTTGTTATTTCAAATCTCCAGGTACACAATTGAGCTTGTTTTGATGTAATTTCCCGGTGAAATGGAAAGGCAATTGCATTTTGATACCTGCTGAAGTTTTTCTATATTTTTTTTAGTTCATTTTTTGTAGTTAGTGTTAATTTTTTTTGTTGCTTTGACGAATTCATTACTTTAACTCATTCATAGTAGACTGTGGATTATCAATATGTAATTGGACTGTTGAACTATTATTTCCTACGTTTGTTTAAGCTTTTAAAGAGCAATAGCATATAGGTAAATAAAATAACAGAAGGATAGCTGAAGTAGAACTGGTTTAGAGATTGTGATCTTCATGTTTATTAACAATTAAAAACGAATGAAATATCTTTCGTCATCACAGCCTTTCATTTCTATAAGTCATCTGAGTATTGATTTAGCAACATTAGCTAGTCGCTTCAGTATTGTTGTTTAAGCACTGTTAACTAGTGGACTGTTTAAATTGTTTTGAGTCATTTTAAGTCGTTTAGCTAGTCACTTCAGTATTGTTGTTTAAGCACCGTTAATTAGTGGACTGTTTAAATT
>MU709461.1:8651-91657 GCA_026770625.1 Nicotiana glauca
AACATTACTGAAAAGCTCCCTAAATTAGGTGAGATTCACACAAGCTAAATAATCCCTAAACTACCCCTCCTTGAACCTTAAATGGGTCAGGCAAAACTTGGGTCCAGTTGACCTAAATTAATTTGTCCAAATAACCAATTCAAATCCAATCTGGGTTATTCACTCAAAATTTAATCAGGGATTCTCAAAACCTAATTCAAGTCCAGTATTGCCAAAATCAGAAAACAAGAAACATTTAAGAGGTTCAAAATTTAAAACTATTCCTAAGATTGACTAACAACATTCACAAAAATAGGAACTAAAATCAAACGGACAACTAACAATTCCAACTAACACCTAGTTCACATCTTAACTAAGCTGTTTCAAAGAAGAAGAAAAGAAGAAGAAGAAAAAGAAAGAAAACTGAAATATGCAGAACTCACCTATCAATCTCGAACTCGAGACTGTCCCTCTGATTTCATCTCCAAATAATGTCACTTGCTTGTTCTTTGTCAAGAACAAGCAAACAACGTTATTTTGAGATCAAATCGACTCTATACCTCCGACTATTGCCGGGGAAAAATTCTCGTATGAATAAATTTGTCTTGGATTCCAGGGTTCGAACCCTAGATTTGAAATTCGAGCATTTGTGGTGATATTTGGGGGAAGAAGGTAAGGGATTTGGGAAGAGGAAGGCGAAGGGATTCTAGGGTGCTAAGTCGGAACTGAACATAGCCGGCGCCGCCACCCTAAGGCAGTGGGAGTATGGTGGCGGCGTGTCTAGGGTTCGTGAGAGATAGGGGTGAAATGAAATAGGGATGGTCGGGTTTGGGGGGAGCGTTTGATATGTTAAAATAGGATAATTAACCTGAACCATTTGATTGAACAATATTAACGGTTTAGATTAATTAGTAGGGAGAAAACGGGGTCGTTTTGGTTTTCACGGGGCTGGGTCGATAATTGGAGTGGAACGGTCGGGTTATGGGGCGAGATATTGGACCGTTGGATGGGTATGGATGAATGATTGAGATCCATTGACGTTGAAATGATGTAGTTTCATTGCCATACTACGTCGTTTCACTGGTCTTGGAGATGAACTGATTTGGACCGGGTTGGGGGCTGGTTTTGGGCCTAATTTTGCCGGGTTTTGGGTGAATATTATTGGGTTTCATGGGTGTGGGGTTTGGGCTTGGGGTGATTTAATTAATTTGGCCCAAATTCCTTTTCTTCATTTAATTCCTTTCCTTTTCTATTTATTTCCATTCTTTTCTTTCTTCCCCTTTTTTCAAAAATTAAAATAAATCCTAAAATTAAATTATAAAAACCCAAATTAACTTAAAAATACTAATTAACTCTAAATAATAATTATTACAAATAATTAAATATCAAATTAAAAGAAAAATCACAAAACCTTGACATTAAACACTAAAATACAAAATATGTTATTTGTTTTTTTTGTGAATTTTTTCATTTTTGTAAATAACCATAAAAAAATATAATATCAAATCCTAAATATAAATGCTATTTTTTGTATTTTTTAATGCATTAATAAAATAAATATGCACACAAATATATGCAAACATTTAAGAAAATCGCGCAATAATTTCTAGAATAACAAATAATTAAAGAAAGGACCTAATTTTAGAATTCTTTTGGAGTAATTCATGTGATGCAAAAATCACGTGCTCACATTATCGCGTGGTCATCATATCCATATCTACCATTTCCCACCCTGTTAAGGTATTAAATGCGAAATTATCTCGTTTTACTTATTGCATGCTACTACCCGCCCCCATCCTATCAACCTCGGAGGTATTTGGGACTACTAATCCTAAAGGGAAGGGATGTGAGGTTTTATGGTTTCAATGGACAAAATCCTAAGGCGACAATCAAAACACATATGTAACAAATATTGGGGAGAAGAACATAGCAGATAGAAATGGCTCAAAACCTCCTTAAAACAAAGAGAAGCTTATAGTTTTAGCATGTCTTTCACATACTGATTAGGGTCTGATTAAACTTAAGAGTTGTGGCAGACTGATCTATTACATATTTCAAATAAGAAACCCGAATCAGGTTGCCTGCTTGTTGTAGTTAATAGAATCTGATTCAATTTACAAGTTACCTTATGGCTTGCTTAAGTGTTAAGCGAAAACCTATAGGCATGGTATATATTAGTTTCAGAAAATAAGTATACTGATTTTAAAGAAGAGGACTTGTTAATTATAGAAAACATAAATTCTGCAGATGTTAAGCATTGCTACTACTAATTTAGACTTATAAGCGAATGGTCGATTCAGATTTAGTTGATAGCTCCTATAGACATGCTTTCTAGGTGCTATTGATTTTAAAACGTTTTTACAATCAAGACAAGAGAGCAGAAGTCCTATAGGCATGGTATCTGAAATGTTGTTAGTTGTTTAAACCTATAAACAGGTTTGCCTAGCGACAGATGATGATGAAAAATTCAGGATGTCCTATAGACATGTTATCTATATGATATGCAGCGTTTGAAAATGACTTATAGACATGTTCTCTATATAATGTAGAGATGCAGAACTTATAGGCATGGTTTCTATATGAAATGCAGAACATATAGACATGGTTTCTATATGAAATGCAGAACCCATAGACATAGTATCTATATAATGCAGAATCCTATAGACATGGTTTCTATATGAAATGCATAACCTACAGACATAGTATCTATATGAAATATAGAAATGAAAGTTGAAAGCAGGATATGAGAGCAGAAGTATAATAATTCCCTATGAACATGATATCTACCCCTTTGCATTCATGATTGACCCTCCCCTTTTCAGTAATAGCCCCAATAGTTATTACAAGTTATTACAGCCCAGAGTGAATAAGAAAAAAAAGAGTAAAATTACATCAGAAAACTAAAAATTTACAACCAAGGAGAGTCTGATTCAGACTTCCTGTCTGAAGCATGAATTTAACCAATCTCCAAATATCAGATTCCAAAGCCTTTCTCTTATTTGGGATGTGTCAGAGTTCCCTAAGAGTCCCAAATAGACTCCGGGCAGTGCTCACACCCAAATATATTGCAGAATTGAATCATTGTGCAGTGTGGAAGGGCCAACCCTCAAATGTCCAAGTTCTGAGGGAACTCAATGTCCTAAGGCAAGGCTCATAAGAGGGGGGGTATGACTTAGAAGCTAAGAGAGAGTGTAAGTGCAGAGAGGGGATTCTGCTAGGAAGCAAAGATAGGCTGGTGGTCATACCTAGCAATTGGAAGTGCTGGCACACCCCAACCAGCCTGTTAGCCACATTGTTTGGGAGTTAGGATCCCCTAAGGGATCAAGTCCAAACATGAGAAACAACTTGGAGGTTGCCATGTTCTGAACTTCAACTCAAACACAGAGAAGGGGACAGGGGTGCAGTGATTCACAGTAGAAATATATGCAAAGAAATTGACATGCTAATTAGCATTAAACATAGGCAGTAAAGCAGACAGGGGTGTAGAAGCTGTAAAATAAACACATTGGGATGAGGTTGAAAACCAAACTAGAACACACCAGTTTCAGGGAAACAAGAAAAGAAAGTAGTAGTCTTGTAAAGCCAAAGTGCAAGCAATAGTTAGAATGCTATGATTTGAGAACTATGATACTTGAGTAGTGTAAAAGTGTTGAATTGAAAGCTACGTAATTGAAAGTGTCTGAAAAGTGTCGAATTCAAGGTGTGTTGGTGAGAAAGGAGTCGTGCCCTTTTATAGTGTAGAAGGCAAGAAGAATAAGGTAGGAGAATAATTTGAAAATCAATTACAAAAGTTTCCCTTTAATTAAGGGATTCAGATTTCAAACAGGTAAAAATAATTAAGGAAAGAGATTGATCAAAACCTTTTCCAAAGTAGTACAAGAACGGTAAATACATAGATATTTATTTAAGGAAAAAGTTTGATAGTACACGGTTTGTGCAAATAAGGAAAGGAAATCAATTAACAGCCAGTAAATCACAAGATCTGAATTTTGGTATGGATGAATCCAGTCAGAAAAGGTGAAGAAGGGTTTTACTTAAGGAAAATCAGTAACAATAAATCAAATCCTAAAAAGGATTTTGAATCAATCATAAGTTGGAAAACCTTTTCGGAAAAAAGAACTCCTCACACATATAAAAACATACAGCCATGCTTAAGCACGAAAAACTATCATGCTAATCAGTAAGAGAGTCTAGTATAGAAAAAGTTTAGAGTCGTAAACAAAGAAGTTCAAACTTAGCTCATAGATTCATAATGAGTCTAAAAGAGTCAAGGGTTCCAAAATAGAACCCCAGTTCAAACACCTGACCAAACCTTATCAAAAAACCCCAAATTCTAGGGTTTCTACTTCGAATCAGATACAGAGACGAGGAGGCAAGTAATTGAAATAGGCTCAGAGATCTTTTTTAGAGACTCATGAGAATCCAAGCAAATACAATAGAAAGTTCGAATCATAATGAGAGTAGAAGAAACAGTAGAGGAAAACATGCTTAAACGGGTCTTAAAACAAGGTAAAATAGAAGTGAAATAGTAGACACTTAAGAACATGATAGAGAAATACAGTAGAAGAACACAAGAACACCAGAACAATATAGCAAAAGAACATATAGTAAAACACAGTGGGATAAACATGTGAGAGCATGGTATAGAAACATAGTAGAAGAAAGAACAGTGCACAGTAGAAGAACATGCAACATAAGAACACAGTAGAAGGGCAAGTGTGGTAGAAAAGAAAACATAAGAACATAGTATAGACAAATACACACAAAGAAAAGAAAAGAAAAGGAAATGTCAGAGAAACATTTTAAGCTTTTCAGAAAATCCTAAATCGGAAAGAAGTAATTTTTTGAAGGAAAAATTAGGGAAAACATTTGAAAACTCAAGTAGAGCACGAATATGTAACAAATCTAAGAAAAAATAGAGAAAACCTTAAATATCTAGGGTTTCATAGAAACCCTAAAATGAGAAAGGCTTTGAAAAGGTCTGATCTAAGTCGGAGAGGTCAGAAAGAGGCTCATAATGCTTGGATACACCGGAGCGAGGTCGGAGAAAGCCATAGAACTTTGAATCGATGAAGATCTGAATGGACATCATCGTGGTTAGAACTCGAAACTTCGAACACCAAGTGTTTAAGAGTAGAGGGAGATGAGTTTAGGCCATCCATGGCCTGAGAGGCCATGGATTCCGGTGAGCTTGAGGTAAGAAATAGTGAGAGAGACTAGGGTTTTGAGAGAGTTCGAGAGAGTTTGAGAGGAGAGGGATTTCAGAGGCGGCTGAGAGAAAAGAATGAGTTAGGGTTAGGGGTGTGGGCGGATTAAAAAAGGTAAGGAACGATCGTGGCCGTTGATCAAAATGATCAACGGCCTGGATTAAAAGAAAAAGCCGGGTAGGTTGGGTAAATGGGTTAGGGGTCGGGTTAGGTTGAAATTGGGACGGTCCGTTTGGGTTTGAAATTGGATTGATTGGGGGGGATCAATTTGGCTATAATTGCAATGCAAATGAGGCTATCAGTTAAATAGCCACTTTTCCCTTTTAAATTTATAAAAATAGTAAAAATAATTTTTTTGAAATAAATTGAAGGCACTATATTAATTAATAATATATAATAAATAAATTAGAAATACTGGAATAAATTTTAGAATTATAAAATTTTGTTAATTCTTAACATAGGCTAAAATCGCAATTATATGTAATTTAGCTTTTAAAATACTAAATAAATTTGCAAAAAATGTATAAAAATTACCCTAACCATATTTTGGTATAAATGTGAGAATAAAATAAGTTATTCACCAAAATAATAATTTTGAAAATAATTATTGGCTTTTGTACTTCTAAAATGGGCAATAAATTGATTTAAAATACTTTAAAAATTTAAAAAAATAATAAAATATTTGGACACACTTATATATGCATACATATGCTATTTTGAAAGTATTTTCCATATATAACATATACAGAAAAAAATAGGGTATCAACAAGAATGTATCATTTTAAAAAAGGGGTGTACATTCTCGATGTTGGAAAAGTTGGAAAGTATATTTGACACTCAATTAAGAAAGTGTACTATGTA
Organism: Nicotiana glauca; assembly: GCA_026770625.1. Taxonomy (NCBI): domain Eukaryota; kingdom Viridiplantae; phylum Streptophyta; class Magnoliopsida; order Solanales; family Solanaceae; genus Nicotiana; species Nicotiana glauca. The sequence goes on from MU709461.1 coordinate 14,699, forward strand.
CATGTCCTGAAGTACAGTCTCCTGAGTGTTTCTCAAATCTGTGATAAAGGGAATAAAGTAGAGTTCTTATCAAAAGTGTGCACAGTTACCAATCTAGTAACTCGCGAAGTGATCTTAGTAGCTAAAAGATACAAGAACATCTACGTTACTGACTTTGAATCTCTACAAGCTAGTGATATAAGATGCTTGAAGTTAGTTGAAGATGACGCATAACTTTGGCATGGAAGATTGGGGCATGCAAGCTTCTCACTTCTGCATAAATTGATTCAGAAGGACCTGGTCCGTGGTCTAGCAAATTCGAGATTTACCTGGACACTGGTTCTTAGAACAAAGGATGAGACTTTTGAGGTATTTATGGCCTTTGTCAAGAAGATCCAAGTGAAGATGAAATTGAAGGTAGCATGCATCAAATCTGACCATGGAACAGAATTTGACAATGCCAAATTTGATGAGTTTGTAACGAAAATGGGATCATTCATAACTTCTCAGCACCAGGGAGTCCACAGCAAAATGGTGTTGTTGAAAGAAAGAACAGAACTCTAGAAGACATGGCACAGACAATGCTCATCAACAGTGGAATTGCCAAAAATTTCTGGGCAGAAGCAATAAACACTGCTTGCTATTTGGTGAAAATGTGTATAATCAGGTCCTTCCTGGAAAAAACCCCCCTATGAGCTACCAAATGGAAGAAAACAAAATACTGTCACACCTCCTTTTTGCACTACCTCACCCCGCGAAGGGTGTAGTAAAGGGAGTGTTTCCAATTAAAGGACAATCGAAATGGGATTTGTTATTAAGAGTTGGAGTCACCACTTGAGAGATTTATGGTTTCCCAAGTCACCGATTTGAATCCCGAATCGAGGAAAAAGTTGACTCCGTATTACAGTCAACGAACCAGAAATTCGGATAAGGAATTCTGTTAACCCGGGAGAAGGTGTTAGGCATTCCCGAGTTCCGTGGTTCTAACACGGTCGCTCAACTGTCATATTTGGATTATTTATCTGATTTTAATACAGCTTGAACCTATGTACAATTTTTAATTATTTACAGCTTTTAATTAATTTTTAAAGAATGTTGAACGTCGTTTAAAACATGTCTTTGGATTGTGTCACATGAAATACACCCGCAATCAGGAACACATCTTATTCAACGTTTTGGGATTTGGATTTGGGTCACATAAAATGTGCGCCCGGATTTAAGAAAGTAAAATTATTAAAGCACGCACCTAAAGCGACTAACGCATTATTATTTTGGGGAAGGCCGCAAAATTCGCTAAATAGTCCGTCCCGAAATCTAAGAGTTTTAATATATACATTCATGAGGGCCCCGCGGTTTGTATTTTTATTTGGCGAGGCTCGTCTCATTTATTATTTAAGGATATCCTAAAGCGACTATGGTTTTCTATTTATTTGTCTCTAAAAATGAATAAAAAGTCCTAACTAATTACATGTTTATAAATTCGGGCCTCGAGTTCAAGTCCGAATTCAAACAAAAGGGGGGACCCTCTTAATTTGAACCTGCTACCTAACTCGAAGCTCAAACTTATATTGTTAGACTATGTATTCTTATTCAACAATTAAACTCAAATAAGGCCTTAAACAGATGCCTAGAGGCCCGAAGTTATCAAGCAGATTTTTGATTACAAATAAAACTGATACTGATTTTTCCATTTAAACCGTTATGCAGGAAATTTAAGACCTCATTGAACCTAATTATTTCACTAAAATCCAAGGAAAGAAATCTGATACATAATTTAATCGGATTTGATTCTAACTCCTAAAGCTTATGCTTCCTCATTTCTTAATCTGGTGGTGAATTACTATACTACTACTAAAAGTGACAATCAAACTGGAAACATGATTCGAATAGAACAACTTGATCATATAGCTCCGTTTAACACTATATACAAACATGTTGAACACTATTTTTGGATTATTTTGAACAAACGTTAATCACTCTCACGACTCACTATTTCATAACAGACTACTGAATAACAGATTGATACAGAAAACCATTTGATTTTTCTATTCAGAAATCGACATATATGTCTCATGTGCTAAAACTAAGGCCCTTTCTTTGTTGTGCTAAAAATATTTACCCAAAGCCTTGCCCAAATAAAAGAAAAAGGAAAGAACACTGTTGAATTTTTTATGTGCAAAAACTTGTAGTAATATTTTCACCACTCAAACATCATAATTTGAGACAAGAACAGGTGAACACAGAATTCATTCAGATCTTCAATTTACATCAATAAAAGACACGGACAGGAGAATAATCGCATATACTTTAGTACTCAATGATTCAGTCCTTTGTCCATGCGATGTACAAACCAAATTCTAATTAAACTTAACAACTTTGCAAAAATACTTAGCTCCAAATAAGGGGTCTGACTCACATCCATATTCAAGCCAAACACATGCTGATGAACTAGTTAATGATATGATGTGGAGACTAAATGAAATACATTTATTTTTTCTAAACCTTCGTTTTTCAAAACAAAACAGTTCAGCTATATTCTAATCCTGATTTAACACACTCTCAATGTGATTGTTCACATATTAAAACTGAAAAAATAAACCACTGAAACACTTATCTACATGATCACATGGATGATTTAACTTTAGACATACTCCTTTCAACAATACATATCTAGAAGCTGGCCTATACACTAATTGTCAGATAGACTAGTGTTCCAATCTCATGGACATATACAACTTCCAAGCAATGCCTGAACAACTAAATTAACACCACCATAACAGTCCATATTAGGAATAAGTATAAAGAAATATAAGAAGATCAAGCTAATCTAAATAACTTTAAGAGTGCAGAAACATTGAATAACAACTACTTTGGTATAAATCTCTATTCAAATGAACTGATCTTCACTTTCATCAATTTTTTTCATACATTGAAGGTGATGTGAATACCTGGAAAAGAATAGAGACAAAGGAAAGCTAAGAATCAGTGGGTTTAGCTCAATGCACAGCAGCAGCAACACAGCACAGGTATTAACCCAGGAATAAACAAGGAATGATCAACTTTGAAGCAATTTCGAACCAGTAACAGTATTCAATAAAGTCCAGCAATTAAAAAGCACCACAGAATGACCTAAGCACTTGAATACCAAGCAGATTCAACTCATTTTAAACCTTTAATTGCTCATGGATTATTTCAGAATGAATATCTCAGGAATTTCGGGGATTTTCTTTAATAGAACAGTGAATTTTTTGAAGTTTTCAGCTGCCTATATTTCTGATCTTTCTTAGCTCTCTCAAAAATTCAGACTGTTTTCAATCTATATTCCCAGGGTATTTTCAGGGTATATCTCTCTCTTGTTTTCTCCTTTATATCCCTTTGTATCAATCTCTCGGATTATCAGTAAATGCATGCCCTAATCTCTATCAATGTATCTCAGAATCCCCAGGAACTTCTCTCTATTTCTAAAAAACAGTCCCCTCCTTTGTCTTAAAGAACTCCTTCTTATATGTTTTTCAAAATCTTTTTCCCCTGATTTTAGTCAAGTAGTGGACAATAAATTAACTTCTTTCAACCCTTAAAATCAGAAAGTAGTCTTCCACTATTAGTATCTTTTAACTATTTAATCCCAATTAACATTGTCTTTCAACTTTTCCAACCCCACTTATCCTTGTCTTATTCAATCCTTTAGCAGCCCCTTAATCAATTATTTATGTGATCTAATTCCCCAAAATACCCACTGAACTAATGTGAATTAACCCTGAAAATATTATCCTACCTTAACCCCTTCAATCTGTACCCTATCAGCTATAACCAAGAAAACCTAACAGAATCAATTACCAATTCAAGCTAGAATCTCAGTTTAGACCAAATATTATCAGAATAAAAAACAATGATTCCGGGGAACACACATGGAATTACTGAGGATTGATTCACACAGATGCAGAGATTAAACCAATTATATTGGGAACAAAATCACAATTAACCTTAGACAAAAATGGATGAACACTAACAATATACTGGACGGACTGAGAGCAAACTGAAACAACATGAATCACAATTAACTGAATTGAAAAACAAACTGAATTCATATGACGAACAACAAAGAGCAGGGAACCAAACAATACACAAAATGACACCATTTGAACCAAATAATAACACCAAATAACTACGGGAGTAATCATTGTTTTATAGAAGGCATTGTTGATACTGACTTATTCGAATCATTCAGGAAAACAAAGAAGAAACAAAAATACAGAATAAGCACAAAAACATTCGAACTTAAATAAAAATAAGAAAAGAGTAGAGGAAGAATTTACTGAACAAAAACTAATATAAAAGGAAAATAAAACGAAAACCTACCAATTAAATGGGGCCTGGGTTTGAACTTCTGATGTCTTTTGGACTTGGGGCCAATATGGACCTTAGCCGAGTGTTCTCGAACGAGAGCACTCAACTAAGGTCTATTTTGACCTCAGTCTCTGAACCAGCTTCAGACCATTACTTGAAACCATTTGTTTGAGACTCACCAACAGCATTCGAGGGAAACTGGCTAGGGATTAAGGAAGAGAGAGTCATGGTGGTCAACTAGTGTTGATTTGGGAAGGTTTCGAGGTGGCGCTTGCGCCAAGGGATTTTGTGGCGGCGCTAGGGTTCTTGACTGTAATTCGATATTCGAGGAAGGAGGTTGGGATTCGAAGGAAACTAAGGTTGGTTTTGGTATGAGGGAGGTCTAACGGGGGTATGGTGTAGATTTGGGGTCAAATGGACAAGGTGAGGTTTGGGTCAGTTCTTCGATCTAATATTCAAAGAACTCGGGGATGATTCGAGAATGATGGAGTGGGGATTTGGAATAGGGAGGTCGAGGGGAGGCTGTGGTGTAAAAATGGGGGTCATTGGACCACCAGAACCACCGTGAGGTGATTTCCGATGGGTGGTCGACGGCGGAGTATAGCGGAGGGTGTCGGGGCTGTCTCTGAACGTTAGAGATGGAGGGGGGTTTTTCTTAGGGGGGCTGGGTGCATTTGGTTAATTTTATACGCAGTGAGAGAATGAATCCAGGCCGTTAGATCAATTAAGATCAACGGCCTGGATCAGTCGACTAAACCAAACAGTGTCGTTTGGCCTTCTCTAGGACCGGATGGGTTTGGGGAATGGGTCGGGTTGGTGAGACGGGTTGGAGAAATGGGATGAGGGCCATTGGATTGATGTGGATTGAACGGCTAAGATTGGTTGATTTGAAACGTCGTCATTTCGTTGAGGCTGGAGACGGACTGAACCGTTCGATCTAACGAGATCGACGGTTCAGATCAAATTCGACAAAAACGACGTCGTTTGGACGTTGGTGAGGCCATGAAGATTTGGACAGGGTTAAAAAATATATTGGTCCTGATTCAAAGGTTGTTTGGGACAGCCCAGTTCCTGATTCAAAGGTTGTTTGGAACAGCCCAGTTCCGAGTTTTCTCTTTATTTCATTTCTTCCTTTTCTTTTATTTTCCTTTTTTTTCCTAATTACCAAAAATTCTAAATTAAATTGTAAAAACCAAAATTACCTTAGAAAATACTAATTAACCCTCAATGATAATTATCACACAAAATTAAACACCAATTATAAACAAAATCACGCGATTGGACATTAAATGCCAAAAATGCAAAAACATATTTTTGTGATTTTCTATTTTTGTAAAACAAACTTAATTACTCCTAATTGTAAGATTAAATCCTAAAATGTAAATGCAACATATTTTTGTATTTTTCTATTAATTTAAACAAATAAACATGTACACACAAACACAAACAATTACTAAAAATATCACGAAAAAATTCACAAAATGCACACAATAAAACAGACAATTTTTGTTTTGATTTTGTGGGAGTAATTCATGTGAGGCAAAAATCACGTGCTCACAGCTGCCCCTCTTTGAACGTAAACACGAAGAGTTTTCGTGCAAAGATAAAGTGAGCGGATACGAACGATTTTTGCCCGTTTGAATACTCCGTGTGAAGCATTTTGAAAATATTTAACCGAACATTTGCTTCAAAAGGTTTCCTACATATCCCTGGCTAAAACGGAATCAGGTCAATGTAGTTCGGGAAGTTTTGGTAGCTGGGACTACCCTGAGACTGTGGCTTTACTATTACTGTTGTTGTTGTTGCTGCTACTGCTGACCCCTTATTACACTAGGCTAAAATGAAAAAATAAGAAGCTAGACTAAACTAGTCTATGAATTGCAAAACTTATCTAGATCTTCAACTGCTCTAATGTCTCTTGTTGATTTATGTCTCTTCCGATTTCTGAACTTGGATTTATGCTGGGGATCTTGTTGTGATCCTCTGCTTTGCTGACTTCAAACTTTAATGTATTCCTCTGTTATATGGGCGGGCTCCCAACTTCAACACTTGAAATGTAAAGACTGAAATGTATTCCTCTGTTATATGGGCGGGCTCCCAACTTCAAAACTTGAAATGTAAAGACTGAAATGTATTCCTCTGTTATATGGGCGGGATCCCAACTTCAAAACTTGAAATTTAAAGATTGAAATGTATTCCTCTGTTATATGGGCGGGCTCCCAACTTCAAAACTTGAAATTTAAAGACTGAAATGTATTCCTCTGTTATATGGGCGGGCTCCCAACTTCAAAACTTGAAATTTAAAGACTGAAATGTATTCCTCTGTTATGTGGGCGGGCTCCCAACTTCAAAACTTGAAATTTAAAGACGAAAATGTATTCCTCTGTTATATGGGCGGGCTCCCAACTTCAAAACTTGAAGTTTAAAGACTAAAATGTATTCCTCTGTTATATGGGCGGGCTCCCAACTTCAAAACTTAAAATTTAAAGACTGAAATGTATTGCTCTGTTATATGGGCGGGCTCCCAACTTCAAAACTTGAACTACCTTCCTTCCGACTGTTTTCGTTAAAATTGTGTTGTCTTGCTATCCCTTAAAACTTGACTTCTTTGTTCCTCTAATGGGTACCCGATTTCAAGAAAATTTCCACAATGAGAGAAAAATTTTCTGCCCCAGTTTGATAATCTTCTTTGTGGCATGTCTTTCCGCCATCAATAATATTTTCTTTCCCTGCTTCAAGTCAAAGAAAATTTTGTTAATTTAAACGTGGTGAGTGGTCCTGCCACTCCTGCTGGGGATAGTTTTTCCCTTTCTCCCTTCCCTGCTCTGCGTTCCATTACACTATCAAAACTTGCTGGGGATGATATTACCGCTGGGGCTGATATTCCTCCTGCTCTTACAATGACTTAGCCGATAACTTCCGACCTTCTTGACGATTCCTTTTTCACAAACTTCTCGAATGTTGTTTTCCCACCTTCGCTCTATATTTTCCCCAAAATCCTAGACCAATCCATCATTTTGGTCTTGCAACAAACGTATTTCTCGTTCCATTGTATTATCTTGGGACTGGCCTATCCTCATTTTTGCTTTGCACCATCTTGGAAACTGGTAGTAAGCTTTGAAAATTCTTCTAAAAAACAAACTACTTATTGAAAAATCTCAAATAAAAGAAATGAAAAATGATGATTTCAAAAAAAGAAAAATTTTTCTGAACAACTGCTGGGCAAAGAAAAAGGAAAAGAACTTATCTGGATGGTGTAACCGATCCCAATGATCATGTCGTGCATTCCGGATTCAACAACCCAGTCTATTTATATCAATCAATCTTCCTGATAGCCTTACTTTGCATTTCAAAAGGCCCCGTAACCCAACTCTTTTGCCGAACCAACATCTTGTTCTGCTTGATGCCTCGACGGGTTCTTTCCGTCAGTCTTATCTTGTTTGCCCCTTTTAACTCCTTGTCGCCTCATAGTGCCCTTCGAGGGGTTTTCACTAATAAGACTCTCTCATTTCTCTCAACTCCCGTCGCCTTATGGTGCCTGTGAAGGTTTTCACCGATTAGACTCTCTCCATCGCCTTATAGTGCCTATGAAGGTTCTCACCTATAAGACTCTCTCATTTTCATCAACTTCTGCCGCCTTATGGTGCCTGTGAAGGTTTTCACCTATAAGACTCTCTCATTTTTCTCAACTTCCACCGCCTTACGGTGCCTATGAAGTTTTTCACCTATAAGACTCTCTCATTTTTCTCAACTTTCGTCGCCTTATGGTGCCTGTGAAGGTTTTCACCTATAATACTCTCTCATTATATTTCTCTCAACTTGTGATTGGAGTGTTACTGATAGGATTCTCTGCTGGGGATTCTTTTGGCTATCAATTCCCTTCAGCTTGTGATCCCCTTTCTGTTGGGGATTAGAGTGTTATTCCTGACTTCCATTTGCCTGACTTGGTACTTATCAGATACTGATCGGGAAGTCTTTTTAGATATCAGTTGGGGATTGAAATTCTTGGTATAATGGCTTAAAATAAAAAGGGTATCAAGAATTTCAAAATAACTTTGATGGGTAAAATGTTACAACTCTAGGAATCAAATTTCTTTCCCGAAATTTAAAATATAACTTATGCCCCAGTTTTCTTGCTTGGGGATCTTTTGACTTTTATTACACTGTGACCGAGCTGTGAGGCGCCTACGTATCCTCTTTGAGGAATTAGGTCGAACGTAGTTCACACTTTGTTTTTCTTGTTACTTTCTTTGTTTTTTGTTATCATTTTCTTTTCTTTCTTTTTTTCATTTTCCTTACTGATTCCAAAAGAGGGGTATGAAAGAATAAATAAGGCTCAAAAGGGGAAGCAAGGGTTAAAGTGTTTGGATAGAAGAACAAATTGCCTCCATCATTTCATTCTCCGATACAATGCCAAGTACAAACAAACAGAAATAATTACAACCAAAAGAAATCATACATAATATCTCTACTGCGTCAGAATTGATAGCCATGTCTATACATCTTCCTTCAATATCTGTCAGACATAAAGTGCCATTGGAAAACACTCTGGTCACAATAAACGGTCCTCGCCAATTCAGGGCGAACTTGCCCTTTGCTTCGGCCTGATGTGGAAGGATTCGTTTCAACACTTGTTGCCCCACTTCGAATTTCCTGGGACGTACCTTCTTATTATATGCGCTTTCCATCCTCTTTCGGTACAATTGTCCGTGAGATACTGCTGCCAATCTCTTTTCATCAATCAAGCTCAACTGCTCCCATTGGGCTTTGACCCACTCATCATGATAATCTACCTTTTGTACTATTAGCTTGGAATCAGATTGATTTTTTTTTAGACTAGGTTGAAGATCCATCGTTCACGCCATGTCATTAGAACCAGTATAAAGAGAACTGTTCAGAAAAAGAAAAGAAGAAGACAAAATTAAAACAAAATAAGGAATGAAGAAAAAAAACTTTCACTTTATTAAAATAGAGGATAACAAGGTTTCACACTTTGACGAGCATAAAAAGAAATCTGGATTACAACCCTGGAATAATCCAGAAAACAAGAAATAAAATCAGATCCCACTACCAAGACTCCCTCCGGATAGGAAGGGGAGTAGCCATACAATTGTTGATTTTTGCTTTTAGCCCCACAAACTGTACATTTGCCTTGCTGGACCCTTCCTCTATCACCATAACTAGCTTTTCAGCTACACACTGCACCACTGCTTTTCCACTAGTTGGTTTTTCTTTCGAACTATTTTCACTAGCACGGATCATCATTACCGTTTGTGAGGGCTTCTCAAGCTCCCCTCCCTTGTGCAATAGTTCGATCATGTGGGTCTCATGGTGCGCTGGTAGCGGATTCTGATTAATGTTTGGTGCTTCTGGAGCCTGGACCTCGATCCTATTTGTATCAATAAGCTCTTGCACGACATTCTTCAACTTCCAACATTTCTCAGTATCGTGTCCGGGAGCCCCCGAACAATATTTACAGCTCGCTGAAGGGTCAAGATTTCTAGGCAGGGGATTTGGAAATTTAGGCTCAATGGGATTCAACAAGCCTAACTGCCTCAATTTGTGGAACAGAGTAGTATAGGATTCTCCCAGCGGAGTATATTTCTGCTTCCTCTCATTCTTGAAAGCTTGATTCTAACGAAACCCTGACCCTAGAGGATTTCTATGGGCCCTCGGAGGTGGATACGTGTTTTGTGGATGTGGGTATGCATTTTGGAAATTCGGTGCACGCCATTGCGAGTGAGCCGGAGGCCGGGTATATGCTTGGGCATGATGGATAGAAAAATGTGGCTCTTATGGTGGGCAGTAGGTCTATGGAGGGCCATATGGAGTGTATGGGTAATTTGGGTGGTGGGGTCTGGGTTGGTAGTAGGGTGAATGACCTCTAGATCCGGACCAAGCGCCTGCTTCGACTGTTGCGACTTCTTCTTTCTTCTTTTTCCCGAGCACACCTCCTGTGCTGTTCTGGATAGCTTGAGTGGTGGCTTTGATTGCCGAGTAACTCATTATTTTATTAGACTTGAGTCCCTCTTCGATCATACCGCCCATTTTCACAACCTCATTAAACGATTTGCCAATCGCTGTCACCAAGTGACCAAAGTAAGTTGGCTCCAAAGCTTGCAGAAAGTAATCGACCATCTCTCCTTCCATCATTGAGGGATCGACCCTCGTGGCCTATTCTCTCCAACAGAATTCGTACTCCCTGAAACTCTCCTCAGGTTTCTTCTCCAATTTTATCAACGACAAATGATCTGGAATGATTTGCAGATTGTACTGGAAGTGGCCGGCGAATGCTTGCGCCAAGTCATCCCAGGTGTACCATCTACCATGGTCTTGGCGTGTGTACCACTCCAATATAGACCCGCTCAAACTCTGGCTGAAATACGCCATCAACAACTCATCTTTTCTGCCTGCCCCTCTCATCTTACTGCAAAATCCTCGCAATTGTGCCACTGGATCACCATGCCCGTCATACAGATCGAACTTAGGCATCTTGAACCCGGCTGGAAGCTGAACATTTGGAAACAAACATAAATCCTTATATGCCACGCTGACTTGTCCACCCAGACCCTGCATATTCCGGAGAGATTGCTCTAGGCTCTTTACTTTCCGAACCATTTCTTCCTGCTCTGGATTCTTGTTCTGCTTTTCGAGTGCTGCCGGATTGCCAAGCTGAAGAGGGAACGGGTAAGGTTCAGGTGCTTTGAAGGTGGGTTCAGGAGGATAATATTGATGATCCTGAGTTTAGAACACAGGCTCACTGGAAGACCTTTTGAGTGTGGCTGGTGGAGGTGCCACGAAAACAGGGGTAATTGGTGGTGGAGGGTATGGGTTTGTTTTTGGCATTTGGGGCATCTGGGAGGTGGTTGTCTGGTGCTGTTGATATGTAGGAAAGTTGAGTGATGAGCCCGAAACAAGTCGTTCCAGAGATTAGGCGGGTGTCGGGAGAAAAGTGGGGTTAGCAGGATAGGGTGGTGCTTGCTGACCACTTGTCCAAGCTTGGTACATCTCGGCCATCTGCTGTTTCAATTTGTACACCTCATCTTTCATTGCTTGTACGTCTACCTCTTCTACCTTAATGTTTCCTTCTCTGTCAGGGCTAGACATTATTACCGGTATCGGTCCCTTTGATCTGGTCTGATAGTGGTGTTATGCCAGTACGTTCTAAGTAAACTAACTGCTTGAAATTTCTGGAAAAACAACAAACTTGTTAGTTTTTAGAGTTTAACAAATAGGCAATCGCACGTAGGGATGCAATGCACCTAGGCAGTTTAACCATTTCTATCATGCCATTCGCTTCGATCGCATGTGTCATTCCGTCTTTTGACAGTTGTGCCCCTCTTTTATTTTATTTATTTTTTCTTTTTGTTTTCTTTTCTTTCTTTCTAGTGGTGGTCGAATCTTATGTGGATTGCCTACGTATCATGACCCCGCATGAATCAGACCGAGCGTAGTTCTTTTTGGTACAAGACTTGAAAAGCAAGAGTGCATAAGGATAAATAAAATCAAACTGACTCAAACAGACTTTTAGGATAAAAGGAAAAACAACAAGACTCCAAACACCAAAAGACTCTTACAGACAACAAAAGCATAATGAAAAGTACTGATAACTAGAAGATGACTTTGATCTCTGTAGTAGAATCCACTAGCATTACTGTAATCAAGGCTCTTGTTCCTGTGGCTGACCCCCAACATTGCGGTATATCCTCTCCAAATCCACAGATATATGACGAGCAATGCTCAATGATACTTCTGCAAACCGTTCGGGTGTCATTCCCTGACAACTCTTGCATCCTCTTGAGGTGTAGGTGGCTACTTCGAGGATCTTTCCCTTAACGTATTCCTGAACCATATGCAATTCTTGATTTTGCTGACCACGCGTCTCAGCTAAATCCAGCGCATCACGCTCGCGGTCCAAGGCCATATCTTTCTGGCGCCGAACTTCTAGCGACTCCCCCTCCAACCGATTGATCATACTCTGGTAGTGATGTCTTTCTACTTCAAACTCCGCGATCTGGCTCTCCTTGCTTGATTCAACTCCCTCTAACGGATCCCTTAAACCCTTGATTAGTGGAGCGTAACTCATGCGCTCATGATCACGGACTACCCTGAACTGGGCTTCTCTATCTTCTTGTTGCTGAGCGGTTGTGATTATGTTCTTCTTTTGAATTTGGGATTTGAGTGCTTGCCTCTCTCGTGCCCACTGAGCTTTCTCTTTCTCAAAAGCATCATACAGCAGATCCCTGTTTACTTTAATGATGCCGAGCTCTTCTTGTAGTGCTCCAAAATCAGATTCGTAACCTTTTTTCATCTCTTCCGCAGCCAGCCCAACTCTGTTTCGAATATCAACCTCCCACTCTGCGGTGCTCTTTACAATTATCCCTGGTCTATCTGCGAGAGAATCTTGATTATAGAACCACTCAAGATAAGAAGGATTTAACTCACCCATTTCTCGAACTGCCACCATGGTGGCACGATCGAGTATCTTAGTGCCATTCCAAACACGTTGAGCATAATCTTCACGAATGGGATCCTCTGATGTTGCTTCCCAGATAAAATTTTCCATAGTCTCTACCGGGGATACTATTTGTTTGTGACCCAACTGACGTAGAACTCTTATGGGAACATATTGTTGATAACCTCGAAGCCCCATAAAGATTAGAAACGGATGGCAAGATGACTTATAGATGACATATTCTGCGGGGAACCAACGATAATTCCATGTGATCTGGTCATCTGTTAAGGAGTGAAGATACTTTCCAATCATTCACACTTTCTGGGAAAATGCGGATCTCCAGCTCACTCTTTAATCTAGCATTATACTGGCGAACATGATTACCCCAACAAGTACGGTGGTCTACCCGATAAGGACGATGGAAAAGATGATCCATGAACCACATCTGGAGTAGGAGGTTGCAACCTTCAATGAAACCTTTTCCTTCCCAGCAACTGGTCAAGGTACGAAAGATATCTGCTAACACCATTGGAAGAATAGAGGAATCATTTCTTTTTATCATGGCTGTGACTATCCTAGACAACCGAATGTTGATCTTCCGGTCCTCTCTTGGGAAAACCATGCACCCTAAGAAAGCTACAATGAATGCTTTTCGTCCATGGCCTCGCCATGTGTGTTGGTTTTGTTTGTTAATTAGCTTCTTACCATATTTTGAGAACCCCCCCCCCTTCATGTCCGTATCTGTCATACAAGAAATCTAGGCGGACCTGCCCTTGCGCCACATATGCTATCTCGGTGTGGCTGATCCACATCTGCTTAAGGAACTTAGTAGCAGTAACGTCCCTGGGAGCCAAAAGTTTCCTTGTTCGACTTTTATGCCCCAGATCGGTATATTCAACAAATTCCTCCAAAGTAGGAGTCATTTCAAACCCATTGAGATGAAACACATTATTTTTCGTGTCCCATAAATGAACCAAAGCTTCAATGAGTTCTCGTTTGGGCTCAATTTCCATAATGTTTACCAAGTTTTTCAAATGGTCTTTGATCTTTCCTTGCTCAAACCCATCCATGTTGTTCCACCATCGCTCTAATAGCCTGGGTACTTTGTCGACAATTTTAAACGACGAGTGTTCTTCATCTCTCAGCCTCTTGTTAGGTGTCCCACTAACTTAATCCATATTGCACCCAAATCTTAACTCGAAGAAATGACACCAAACAGACTTTTGGATAAGACAACGGAAAAACTTTATATGATAAAAGGGCTAGACTCTGGAAGAATTAACTCAGGTATCTAGCCGAGGAACCTTTTGCACATGCGAAATTTTATGCTCCCCTTTTTTTTTTTGAAATATGTGGGCTGAACCCGATAGAGGCTGCCTACGTATCTCACATCCAGTGAGAATCAAGCCAGCATAGTTCGAGTAAAGAAAATAAACTAAATTTGAAAACAAGACTCTTTTCTTTTGTTTTTCAAATAATTAAGAAAACTTTTCTTTCTCCTCATTTTTCTCAAAATTTCGGCAGAGTTTTGACACTACTTGGGCATTGGTTTTTTTTAAAAAGTAGTTATCTCTCTACACAGCTATTTTTCTCTTTTTCTTTTTACGATTTTCCAGTATTTCCAATTTTCAGAAGTCGGTCAGCATGCAAGTCTGAAGCAAATAAATGCATAAAACAAACAAGATGCAGCAGGATGGTCTTTTTCATTTCAGGTTACCTGTCCTAGACGGACTCAACCCCTGTGTTGAGTCCCCTAAGTCCAATGCAACATGATGCAAATAAGCGTTCCTACTAGGGATCCGGCATGAAGTCAAGTTATACTAGGTTTAATGCCTGGGGTGTGAGGTGTATCTAGACTGGCAATAAAATGAGTGGACAACTCGAGTTGGGAAGGGGTAGCGTACCGGGAGCAATACTTCTCCGGCTTAACTACTGGACCCTTCCCGTTCTTAAATATGGGTGACTGATAATCCTTCACTGGGAGCCCAGGCCCACTAGCTTTATCTCAACAAAGAATGGGGCGCGTATCCGTGATTCCCGAGGTTGTATTCAGAAGACTCAGAGGGAGTGCGCAAGAAGACAATTTATAATACAGCTCAACAATATCAAAGAGGTAAAGCATTTATCACATATAGCATGAAACATGTAGAAAAATCAGATAATATACAGTCCAAATACAACAAGTATACCAAGCTCGAATTCTTGAACCCTGAACAAAAGTTCTGGGTCTTATTATCCCCAGTGGAGTTGCCAAAGCTGTCACACCTCCTTTTTGCGCTACCTCACCCGACGAAGGGTGTAGTAAAGAGAGTTTTTCTAATTAAAGGACAATCGAAACGAGATTTGTTATTAAGAGTTGGAGTCACCACTTGAGAGATTTATGGTGTCCCAAGTCACCGGTTTGAATTCCGAATCGAGGAAAAAGTTGACTCTGTATTACAGTCTACGAACCAGAAATCCGGATAAGGAATTCTGTTAACCCGGGAGAAGGTTTTAGGCATTCCCGAGTTCTGTGGTTCTAGCACGGTCGCTCAACTGTCATATTTGGCTTATTTATCTGATTTTAATACCGCTTGAACCTATGTGCAATTTTTAATTATTTACAGCTTTTAATTAATTTTCAAAGAATTTTGAACGTCGTTTAAAACATGTCTTTGGATTGTGTCACATGAAATGCACCCGCAATCCGGAACACATCTTATTCAACGTTTTGGGATTTGGATTTGGGTTACATGAAATGTGCACCAGGATTTAAGAAAGTAAAATTATTAAAGCACGCGCCTAAGGCAACTAACGCGTTATTATTTTGGGGAAGGCCACGAAATTCGCTAAACAGTCCGTCCCGAAATCTAAGAGTTTTAATATATACATTCATGAGGGCCCCGCAGTTTGCATTTTTATTTGGCGAGGCTCGTCTCATTTATTATTTAAGGATATCCTAAAGCGACTATGGTTTTCTATTTATTTTTCTCTAAAAATGAAGAAGAAGTCCTAACTAATTACATGTTTATAAATTCGGGCCTCGAGTTCAAGTCCGAATTCAAACAAAAGGGGGGACCCTCTTAATTTGAACCTGCTACCTAACTCGAAGCCCAAACTTATATTGTTAGACTATGTATTCTTATTCAACAATTAAACTCAAATACGGCCTTAAACAGATGCCTGGAGGCCCGAAGTTATCAAGCAGATTTTTGATTACAAATAAAACTGATATTGATTTTTCCATTTAACCCGTTATGCAGGAAATTTAAGACCTCATTGAACCAAATTATTTCACTAAAATTCAAGGAAAGAAGTTTGATATATAATTTAATCGGATTTGATTCTAACTCCTAAAGCTTATGCTTCCTCATTTCTTAATCTTCTGGTGAATTACTATACTACTACTAAAGGTGACAATCAAACTGGAAACATGATTCGAATAGAACAACTTGATCATATAGCTCCGTTTAATATTATATACAAACATGTTGAACACTATTTTTGGATTATTTTGAACAAACGTTAATCACTCCCACGACTCACTATTTCATAATAGACTACTGAATAACAGATTGATACACAAAACCATTTGATTTTTCTAGTCAGAAATCGACATATATGTCTCATGTGCTAAAACTAAGGCCCTTTCTTTGTTGTGCTAAAAAAAATTACCCAAAGCTTTGCCCAAAGAAAAGAAAAAGGAAAGAACACTGCTGAATTTTTTATGTGGAAAAACTTGTAGTAATATTTTCACTACTCAAACATCATAATTTGAGACAAGAACAGGTGAACACAGAATTCATTCAGATCTTCAATTTACATCAATAAGAGACACGGACAGGAGAATAATTGCATATACTTTAGCATTCAATGATTCAGTCCTTTGTCCATGCGATGTACAAACCAAATTCTAATTAAACTTAACAACTTTGCAAAAATACTTAGCTCCAAATAAGGGGTCTGACTCACATCTATATTCAAGCCAAACACATGCTGATGAACTAGTTAATAATATGATGTGGAGACTAAATGAAACACATTTATTTTTTCTGAACCTTCGTTTTTCAAAACAGAATAGTTCAGCTATATTCTAATCCTGATTTAACACACTCTCAAGGTGATTGTTCACATATTAAAACTGAAAAAATAAACTACTGAAACACTTATCTACATGATCACATGGATGATTTAACTTTATACATACTCCTTTCAACAATACATATCTAGAAGCTAGCCTATACACTAATTTTCAGATAGACTAGTATTCCAATCTCATGGACATATACAACTTTCAAGCAATGCCTGAACAACTAAATTAACACCACCATAACAGTCCATATTCGGAACAAGTATAAAGAAATATAAGAAGATCAGGCTAATCTAAATAACTTTAAGAGTGCAGAAACATTGAATAACAAATACTTTGGTATAAATCTCTATTCAAATGAACTGATCTTCACTTTTATCCTTTTTTTTTCCATACATTGAAGGTGAGGTGAATACCTGGAAAAGAATAGAGATAAAGGAAAGCTAAGAATCAGTGGGTTCAGCTCAATGCACAACAGCAGCAACACAGCACAGGTATTAACCCAAGAATAAACAAGGAATGATCAACTTAGAAGCAATTTCGAACCAGTAACAGTATTCAATAAAGTCCAGCAATTAAAAAGCACCCCAGAATAACCTAAACACTTGAATACCAAGCAGATTCAACTCATTTTAAACCTTTAATTGCTCATGGATTATTTCAAAATGAATATCTAAAGAATTTCAGGGATTTTCTTTAATAGAACAGTGAATTTTTTGAAGTTTTCAGCTGCCTATATTTCTGATCTTTTTTAGCTCTCTCAAAACTTCAGACTGTTTTCAATCTATATTCCCAGGGTATTTTCAGGGTATATCTCTCTCTTGTTTTCTCCTTTATATCCCTTTGTATCAATCTCTCGGATTATCAGTAAATGTATGCGCTAATCTCTATTAATGTATCTCAGAATCCCCAGGAACTGCTCTCTATTTCTAAAAGATAGTCCCCTCCTTTGTCTAAAAGAACTCCTTCTTATATGTTTTTCAAACTCTTTTTTCCCTGATTTGATGCAACTAGTAGACAATAAATTAACTTCTTTCAACCCTTAAAATCAGAAAGTAGTCTTCCACTATTAGTATCTTTTAACTATTTAATCCCACTTAACATTGTCTTTCAACTTTTCCAACCCCATTAATCATTTTCTTATTCAATCTTTTAACAGCCCCTTAATCAATTATTTATGTGACCTAATTCCCCAAAATACCCCCTGAACTAATGTGAATTAATGCTAAAAATACTATCCTACCTTAACCCCTTCAATCTGTACCCTATCAGCTATAACCAAGAAAACCTAACAGAATCAATTACCAATTCAAGCTAGAAACTCAGTTTAGACCAAATATTATCAGAATAAAAACCAATGATTCTGGGGAACACACATTGAATTACTGAGGATTGATTCACACAGATGCAGGGATTAAACCAACTATATTGGAAACAAAATCACAATTAACCCTAGACAAAAATGGATGAACACTAACAATATACTGGACGGACTGAGAGCAAACTGAAACAATATGAATCACAATTAACTGAATCGAAAAACAAACTGAATTCATATGACGAACAACAAAGAGCAGGGAACCAAACAATACACAAAATGACACCATTTGAACCAAATAATAACACCAAATAACTACGGGAGTAATCACTGTTTTATACAAGCCATTGTTGATACTGACTTATTCGAATCATTCAGGAAAACAAAGAAGAAACAAAAATACAGAGTAAGCACAAAAACATTCAAACTTAAAAAAAAATAAGAAAAGAGTAGAGGAAGAATTTACTGAACAAAAACTAATAGAAAAAGAAAATAAAACGAAAACCTACCAATTAAACGGGGCCTGGGTTCGAACTTCTGATGTCTTTTGGACTTGGGGCCAATATGGACCCTAGTTGAGTGTTCTCGAACGAGAGCACTCAACTAAGGTCTATTTTGACCTCAATCTCTGAACTAGCTTTAGACCATTACTTGAAAGCATTTGTTCGAGACTCACCAACAGCATTAGAGGGAAACTGGCTAGGGATTAAGGAAGAGGGAGTCATGGTGGTCAACTAGTGTTGATTTGGGAAGGTTTGGAGGTGGCGCCGCCGCCAAGGGATTTTGTGGCGGCGCTAGGGTTCTTGACTATAATTTGATATTCGAGGAAGGGGGTTGGGATTCGAAGGAAACTAAGGTTGGTTTTGGTATGAGGGAGGTCTAACGGGGGTATGGTGTAGATTTGGGGTCAAATGGACAAGGTGAGGTTTGGGTCAGTTCTTCGATCCAATATTCGAAGAACTCGGGGATGATTCGAGAATGATGGAGTGGGGATTTGGAATGGGGAGGTCGAGGGGAGGCTGTGGTGTAAAAATGGGTGTCATTGGACCACCAAAAACGTCATGAGGCGATTTTCGGTGGGTGGTCGACGGCGGAGTATGGCGGAGGGTGTCGGGGCTGTCTCGGAACGTTAAAGACGGAGAGGGGGTTGTCTTGGGGGGGCTGGGTGCATTTGGTTAATTATATACGCAGTGAGAGAATGAATCCAGGCCGTTAGATCAATTAAGATCAATGGCCTGGATCAGTCGACTAAACCAAACGGTGTCGTTTGGCCTTCTCTAGGACCGGATGGGTTTGGGGAATGGGTCGGGTTGGTGAGACGGGTTGGGGAGATGGGATGAGGGCCGTTGGATTGATGTGGATTGAACGGCTAAGATTTGTTGATTTGAAACGTCGTCGTTTCGTTGAGGCTGGAGACGGACTGAACCGTTCGATCTAACGAGATCGACGGTTCAGATCAAATGCGACAAAAACGACGTCGTTTGGACGTTGGTGAGGCCATAAAGATTTGGACCGGGTTAAAAAATATTTTCGGCATGATTCAAAGGTTGTTTGGGACAGCCTAGTTCCTGATTCAAAGGTTGTTTGGGACAGCCCAGTTTCGAGTTTTCTCTTTATTTCATTTCTTCCTTTTCTTTTATTTTCCTTTTTTTTCCCTAATTACCAAAAATTCTAAATTAAATTGTAAAAACCAAAATTACCTTAGAAAATACTAATTAACCCTCAATGATAATTATCACACGAAACTAAACACCAATTATAAACAAAATCACGCGATTGGACATTAAATGCCAAAAATGCAAAAACATATTTTTGTGATTTTCCATTTTTGTAAAATAAACTTAATTACTCCTAATTGTAAGATTAAATCCTAAAATATAAATGCAACATATTTTTGTATTTTTTTATTAATTTAAACAAATAAACATGCTCACACAAACGCAAATAATTACTAAAAATATCACGAAAAATTCACAAAATGCAAACAATAAAACAGACAATTTTTGTTTTGATTTTGTGGGAGTAATTCATGTGAGGCAAAAATCACATGCTCAAAAATACAAATCATTTGAGAACCTTTGAATGAAAATGTTATGTTCTCAACAACGGGAAAGACCAGCTTGGGAAGTTTTATGCAAAGGGCGATGAAGGAATCCTTCTGGGATACTCTCCACAAAACAAAGGCCATAAAGTCTACAACAAAAGGGAATACTGTGTGGAAGGAAGTGTTCATGTGCTATTCAACGAGACACCCTCCTCTAACAAAGGAGGAAACAGTGATGATCAATATAATGAACCACCTTTAGTCCCTAGGAAATATTTGAGGTCTCAAATGGGAAGGTTGATATGATGAGTCAGATGAAGGAGATAGGTGAAGACAATGCAACATCCTCTTCCACTTCTCATAAGGAACTTGGTACTTCAATTACTACCACTGAAGCTAAAGAAAGAGTTAGAGATGCAGTGCAAGGCACTCCACAAGTAACAGAACAAGGAGTGCATGGAAATCCATTTAACTTACCCAATTTCTCTACCAATCAAACTTCATTCCCAAACTGGAAACACAAACGCTCCCTTCTACTTGATAATATAATCACTCCCCTTCATTCTGGATTTAGACAAGAATCAAAATCCAAAATTTCCCTAGTCCCTTCTATATTTCCATTCCCGAATAGAATCCAAAATTAAATCCTAAGAATCTTATTTGAAGGCTGCCAGAAGAAGTTTGAGATACCTTAAGGGAACACAAGACCTGGTCCTGTATCACCCCTCAGCTGACAGTTTTAATCTTATTGGGTATGTTGATGCTAACTTTGCAGGTTATCTTGTGGACAGGAAAAACACTTCTGAAATGGCTCACTTGCCATGATCGTGTCTCATCTCTTAGGGGCACAAGGAAGCAAAACTCAGCAGCTCCATCAGTTGGCTATGAGAAACACCTTTAGGTAAAAATAGCTAAAGTATTTTCTAGCAAAGCCTAACTCATATCGATACCGTTGCAAGTAAAAACGCATGACGATCATAGAATCTAAAGGTACAATTATGAACTGTGAAAGAAGAGCTACTAAAATCTTTTTCAAAAAATATTGTTTGGGCATCAGGTTCATGTACCATAGGTTAGTAGTAATGTTCTTGTTATGCATACTTTCTCAAAAATGTTAACAAAATTAACTCAACTGCCATATCATCTAACTTTTCAAAGTCTGCATGTCATGTCTTGTCTTTCAAATTCCTTCATCCCCTCTGCATGATAACATTTTCCCTCAAACCTACCACTGTTTTCATGACTGTTCAGAACCCGTTTCTCTCTCTTCTCATCATTAGACCTTCTTCCCATAAAACTCTCTTTCTCCCTCACAACAAGTCATGAACCTTTATCTCTTCTGTATATCTGTGATCCTCTCTTCACTTCTCTCTCGCTCTAATTACCTACCAAATACTCCTATAATGGCAATCGAACGATCGCTTTCTCCTCCCACCATTAACACCACTGCCACCTCCCTATCATCCTTAAAGCCATCCCTAGAAATTCACTATTCCGCTATTTCCAATACTACTGTATCCACACCTGGTTCCTCCTTATTTCCTATAGTTTTTCATTTTCTGTCAAACCCTGTTTCCCTTCCATGTATTAAAAACTCTATGTCTCCTCATTCCTCTGATCTCATCAAAGAACATTTAGGAGGTGTTACCTCTCGGTGTCAGAAGTCTTTAAGGATGATCCTGATAAGTATCTGAACTCCTCCATTTTGGACTCAGTAGCTCTCATAGAGTCACCAGAAAAGGAAGCAGCATATAACATCATCGTTGTCGCTGCTCAGAATATGATGAATGAAGGAGAATATCTCTTGTTTAAGTATCAGGGGGAAGAAACTCCATTCCTAGGCGATGAAAGAACCATAGTACTCTTCAAGTCTTTGGCTCATGAAACTGTCCTTGAAAAACTTGATTCTCTTCCGGGTAAACCCACTCATGTACCTCTTGATCATCCTAAGTTCTTATAATCCTCTTCCAAGTCACCCAATATCAGGTTGCAGCAGAAAAAGGGCCTTGAGGCAGAAAAGTAAGATGAGTGTCAAGACAAGGAAAAAGAAGTTGATGAATCAAGAGGAATTTGTTACTGACAAGAGCGTTCCAGTAGGTGGGGTTGACAAAAATGCTCTACAGGAACCCGGTTCCTTAATGGAACAACCTAAAAAAGCTCAAAAATATGTAGATAAAGTTTCCCATAAAGCTATTGAGAAACAAAATGGTGCATCCGTGAAGGGCAGCAACAAGTCTAAGAAGAGTCCAATTGAGCAAGCTATGTCTGAAGATGATACTGTGGGGCTAGTAAGTTGGAAAGGAAAGACTGTTGAAGGATCTAGAAAACAAAAACCGGGAAACTGTAAGGGAACCTATTTCTCTGAAGACCATGCCCAGTTACAGTGGTCTTTGGCAGGAGAGATTAAGAACTCACAAAGTCTTGTGGGGTCATACGTTTGACCCAGCAATTTTAGAGATGGCTAGTATGAGACAAATTTTGGAGATAGTGGAATTTCAGCAAAGGGAGTACTTGTTTCAGGAGAGCATGCCTTTGGTGTACGAAGATGCGGTACAAAATTTCCACGCATATCTCTTCATTGTTGAGGGGGATCATATTTGTGCGCTAGTAAATGGAGTAGACATTGTACTTGATGCTTCAGCATTGGGGAAGGTTCTCAAAATTCCATGTGAAGGAATGTCCTCAGTCAAAGGTGTCTGTGGTGTCAACTTTAGGAGCTATCTTAAAAGAGCAAGCTATTCAGCAAGGGGAACAGATGCATGAGAAGGTATTATTTCCTGAGTATCAGCTTCCTTTTCAACTGGTGAATAATGTGCTCTTACCTCATTCTAATAGGTGGCCTATTGCTACCAAATCTGACATGGTCTTAATGGAGGCTCTTGATGAGTTTGTCCCAATCAATTTGCCAGCAATCATGATAGATCATATGAAAAAGGTGGAAAACTTTAAAGGTGGGAATCATGTGCTACCATATGGCTTTCTCCTCACTCAAGTGTTCAAATTTTACAAGGTCCGCTTGGGTAATCCCATAGTGGGCACACGCAAGCAAGCCTTTTCTAAAACCACTCTGGAAGAATGTGAGTGTGTAGAAAGGGTTGGTGGAAGCATCTCGACCATTTCTAAGCTGATCAATGCTCAAAATGCAGCTTCTAAAAAGATCAGAAGGTTGAGGCTCAGAATGCCATACTGGAAACTCAACTCAGTCAAGCAGTTAAACGACCTGGTTCTATTAATGAAGAAGTTGCCCGCCTGACAAAGGAAAATGATAAGCTTCATGCAAAACTGCTTGAAGAACAACTGTCTACAAACGCCCGACTGGACCTGGTTCTCAAAACCATTGTTGCCTCCTCTTCCAAGCCTCCCTCTTCTAGTACCCCCTAGGATCCTCTCAGTAGATAGCTATCTTTTGCTCTGATATTTTGTGTATGTTGTTTTCTTTTTGTTTGTCTTTTTATGATGGCATGCTGGATTTTACCATTACTGCTCCTGTTTTGCTCAGTCCATTGTTAATGTCAATGAAACAACTCATCTTTTTGCCTGTACAATGTTGTTTTCCTATGGCTTATCTTTTCTATCATGTTGTGTGTACATATGTGGCATGAGTTGGCTGTGTTAGACTTCTTTATGCTGATTGCCTGCTTGTGTATCTTTTTAATGATGCCAAAGGGGGAAAATATCACGTAGATAGTAGTGGTGTATGGTAAGGGTGGTCGAAAGCAAAAGGTGAGGGGGAACTTGTGAAAAAATGATGCAAAAATAGGGGATCTGATTAAGGGGGAATAAAAAACAAAAGGTCAGGGTGAACTTGTGTAGTTTCTGGTACCTCATCTGGTTATTTCTACTCTAAACAAATACTATCAATGCCTAAGTTTGTCATCATCAAAAAAGGGGAAATTGATGGGTTTTCAATATCTTTGCCTTATATGTTTTCATGATCTAACAAACTTATTGTTAAGAACCAAATAGACAACTTGACCCACTTGGTATACATTTCAAATGAACAATGTCCATTCTGATCTCCAGCAAATGAGTAAACAACTACAAGGAGGAAAACAACAAGGACCTGGTCCCTTAGGGTTCTCTGACAGAAGTGCAAGTCAACTATACAGTTGGAATGCAACTGCAGAAAGTGACTGTCCGCAACTGTTACAAAGGGGAACACAACAGGGACTTAGTCCCTTAGGGTTCTCCGATAGAAGTATAAGTTAAATATACAGCTGGAACGTAACTGCAAAAATTGATTGTCCGCAACTGTACACACGACAGTGCATTAGTCACTTCTCATTGGAAAGAAGCGTGTACCAAGAATTGACATCATCATTGTGATGTCTTTTGTAGTATAACAACCTGGTGCAAGGCACAATAAATTCACTTGTGCATTCAGTGATATTATCTCAAGCATTAAAGTGTTGATCCGACATTGAACTCACTGGTGTGTCAAGAACAAGAATACAAATCCACTAAGGACCAGTTTCACAATGAGTCTATGTGTATCCGTAGTTGAGTTGTAATCTTTTTATTTGTTCTTCATTATAACTTCTATCCTGCTTTGTTAGAAGCTATCTTTTAGGAAACCCAAAAAATTGCAAACCCTCTAAGTTTGTGTTGTGACTAGAGTTAGTCATAAATTAAAGTCTTTGTAACTAGAGATTGACAAAGTGGCTTGTGGTAAGAGTATCACAAGTTAGTTAAGTTGAAGTCTTTGTAATAGAGTCATTAGAAAGTGGCTTGTAATAGAAATTACAAGTTAGTGAATTTGAAAGCCTACAAGTGTAGTTCGTGGTTTTTGTCCCCTTGAGTGGGATTTTTCTACGTAAAATCCCGTATCTCTTTTACTTAGTGCTTCATAAGTATTCTCAGAAGAAGCTGATAAAGGATTAGGTGCTCTATAGTTTGGTGGACTCATATAAGCTAACAACTACTCACTTTTAATACACTTTACGTATCGTGGTCGTGGGGTACCTTGTATGGCACTAGTCCATAAATATCGGGTATTATAGCTCAAACCGTAATTTATCCCAAATCGACAACATTCAATGAAACTCCTTTTTTTTTATTC
This sequence comes from Nicotiana glauca, assembly GCA_026770625.1. Taxonomy (NCBI): domain Eukaryota; kingdom Viridiplantae; phylum Streptophyta; class Magnoliopsida; order Solanales; family Solanaceae; genus Nicotiana; species Nicotiana glauca. Next base: position 39,970 of record MU709461.1, read on the forward strand.
GTTTACCCTTTATCATTCACGGCACTTACTTATCGCTTGTTATAATTAGCATAAATATATATAACCTCAAGATAATCTCATCCTCGAGTATATGTCTATTAACTTACGACGAAACTTTAACGTACAAAAATGCGAGATGTAACATCCTTCCCCTTTAGAAACATTCGTCCTCGAATGTTTAGCTTCATGGGATCTATATAACTTTGGCAGACTCACCTTTGTAACAATACTACTACCAACTCTCTTCCTGTAGAAACTCAATAATTCAACACCATATAAGACCACAATCATCAATAATGACAAGGGCCTCACATGACCAATGACAATAACTAACACGAGAATCCATACACGTACCTTAAGGTTGTGATGTCTCAGTCAGACCCTTCTCTGGAGGAGGAAATAAGTGATGATATATATACTTCATGTCTTCCTCGGCCTCCCAAGTCATTTTTTCCACATTGTTGTTTCTCCAAAGTACTTTCACCGAAGCTACATCCTTAGTTCTCAATCTCCGAACCTATCTGTCTAATATAGAAAAGGGAGTTTCTTCATATGATAGCTACTCTGTGACCTAAACGTCATCAACTGACATGATTATGGAAGGATCTCTGATATATTTATGGATCATAGACACATGAAAGACTGGATGTACAGACTCCAAGTCTGAAGGCAAGTCTAACTCATATGCTACCTGGCCTACCTTACATATGATCCTATATCGTCCAATGTACCTAGAGCTAAGTTTTCCTTTCTTACTGAATCTCATAACTCCTTTCATCGGTGATACCTTTAGGAATACCCAATCGTCAACCTAAAATTCCAAGTCTAGCCGTCGATTATCTGCATAAGATTTCTGACGTCTTTGAGCTGCTAATAACCTTTCCTGTATAAGTTTAATTTTTTCGATTGCGTGTTGTACCAATTTTGGTCCTACTAACGTAGTTTCCTCAACATCGAACCACCTTATAGGCGACCTACACTTTCGTTCTGCGGCTTATGGTATTAGTTATTACTTTAGCCCTTCATGGACGTTATGGAATATCCATGATACAATCTTCTAACAATTCAATCATTTGTCTATGACCAGGGCTCAATTCTTTCTTTTAACGTATACCAGAATTTTTTACAACTATATGATTGTCAACATATATGTTGCATGGATAATAAGTTGGCTTCTTGGGGAGTTTTTAGCTCTCGTAAATTTTGCTCAAAGGTTGTTTGCAACTCTAAACCTCCACCATCTTTTGGCAGAAAAAGTCTTACATAAGTCAGTCAGACTTTTAAAACCCACACTACCTTCATCAGTAGGATAATAAAGATTTCTCCAAGAGCTCTAATGGTATTTATTCTTGTTTTCAGATTTGCCCTAGAAGAAATTGGAGAAATAACTCTCCAATTATTTGAGAATTGTCTTGGAAGGGGTAACGATTGCAAGAATATGAAGAGTTTGAGATTGTAACACATGTTTAATGAGAGTAGTTCTTCCCCCAGGGAAGAGTACATGGTCTTGCCAACATCCTATCTTATTCATAACATTCCTGGCATTATTTGTATAGTAACAAATTTTCTTTCTTCCAGAATAGATTGGATAACCCAAATACTTGAAAGGAAATGATTGATATCAATAACCAGTTAGCCTCTTAATCATATTATATCTACTATCACGAATATACTTGGACGTTAAGTAGAAACTTTATCCTTGTTGATCTCCTGCCTTGAATATTCTTCATATCTCCTTAAAGTTTTTATTACATGCTTTATGGAGTATTTATCTCCAGAAGTGAAGATCACTAAGTCGCCTGCATAAGCCAGATAATTGATTCTAGGAACTATGTTATTTATAGAATACCCAATATACTTACCCTTATTATGAAGGTGATTATAGGATTTGGATAAGGCCTCAGCTGCAATAACAAAAAGGCTAGGGGAGAGGGGAAAAGAAATCAAATCTAGTGCCATTAATAAGAATAGAATACCAAACAGCATAGAGCAATCTATGAATCATTTCAATAAAAGGTTCAGCAAATCCCATACACCTCAGAACTGAAGCAAGAAAAAGCCAAGAAACTTTGTCATAAACTTTAGCTATGTCTAGTTTCATAATCACATTGCCACCTCTATTTTTGCGTTTAATATCCTGGACAATTTCTTGAGTTAAGAGAACTTTTTCAGTGATTAGTCTTTCTTTGATAAAACCAGTTTGATTTTCAAAAATAATTCTAGGGAGCAAATCAGTTAATCTATTAGAAATAATTTTTGAAATAATTTTATTGGAAAAATTACTTAGACTAGTAGGCCTAAGTTGAGAAATGTAGGCCTAAGTTGAGAAATGTAGGCCTAAGGAGATTCAACCTTTGGAATAAGTACTAGACAAGTATGAGTAAAAAATTTAGTCAGATTGTTACCACCAAAGAAATCCTTAACCATAGCACGCATATCATCAGCAATAATATGCCAGCAAGCTTGGAAAAATTTGTTATTGAATCTATCCGGACCAGCTGCACTATCAGGATAAAGTTCAAAGATTGTTGTTTTCACTTCCTCAGTTGAAGGAAGTTGTAGAAGATCTTGATTGTCTTCCCAAGTGATAATATTGTTAATCCTTTTGAGTAAGTCCATGTCAATGTTCTGATCAGGTTGTGAAAAAATGTTGCTGAAGTGCGAGATAACAGCTTATGCAATTTTCTCATTACCTTGAATCCATTGACCATGTTCATCTTTAATTCTATGCAAAAAAGATCTTTTCCTCTACTGTGTGATGATGCTATGAAAATATTTTGAGTTGCTATCCCCTTCTTCCTCCCATTTGATGTTAGCTTTCTGTCTAAGAAAAGAGTCTTGCATATTCATTCACTTGATTTGTTGAGCATATGCTAAATTAAGATTGATCTTATTATTGTCACAGTCATCTTGTTCATATTTAGCCTCTAGATTTTTAACCTTCTTCTCAAGTTCTTCTACCTTGTCAAATATATTGCCAATACTTTCTTTAGACCATTTACTTAGATAATGAGTGAGATTCTTGAGTTTTTGTTGTAGAGTATACATAGTATTGCCTTGTATTTGACTTTCCCAATAATCTTTAACAACCTGTTCAAAAACAGGTTGATCCAGCCAGAAATTTAAGAATCTAAAGTATTTGATAGGAGGAGGGTCAGGCTTGGTGCACTAATAAAGCAACACATTATGATTAGATCATATTTTGGGCAAGTGTCTGACAGTAGCTACTGGAAAGACAGCTGACCGTTGATCATTGTAGAAAATTCTATCTAATCTCTGAAGAATCCTATTATCTCTCCTCCTTCCATTTTGTTACATGTATAGCCAGCATCTGCCATACCATAATCTTCCATACATCTAATAAAGTCTATACTTTTACTAAGTCTGTGAATTCTGCCACCTTTCTTCTCATTAGCATCCACGATCACATTGAAATTACCTCCAATAGACCATGGTCCATTGATATGATTACTCATATTGTTGATAGATTTCCAAATGTTCTTTCTTCTTCTTATACTGGTTTTTGCATAAACAATAGTAATCCAGAAAGGAGTCTGCATCATACTGTGGTTGACTTCCATAGTAATCTGTTATTTTTTATTGTTAATGACATTACAGGTATAATCATTACAAAATCCAAATTTTTCTATTATTATTTGCAATCACATTTGGAAAGCCAAGTTTTCTTCTGTAGTGGTTCAATTTTGTTTTGTCTACAAAAGGTTCCTGAAGAGCAATAAAAGTAACATTGTGTCATTTGATAAGCTTTTTAAGTCTTTGCAAAGCTCCCTTAGACTTAACACCCCTGATACTCCAAATGATTGTATTAATCATTACGAAATAGATTAGAAAGTATTTTTGGTTCCTCTACCTTTGGCTCTAGTATTAGGTGCAGTAGCAGATGTCTTGGTGCTTTTCTTTGGGATTTTAGCTTCTCTTGGGGACAAACTTCCTTTTCTATCACTTTCTGGACCTGTTGGATGACTACATCATGTAGATTTAGATCTGGTGGTAGAGAAAATGTTTTGACTAATTTCTTAGTTGTACCATCATCTTCCTTTAAGCTGTCAGATTTCTGTATTTCTTGATCTCCTCATTTGCTAATTTTATGCATAGGAGCATTAGTGTTTATGTCTTTCTTGGTCCCTTCAGAATTAGTCTCTAGTACTTGAGACTGTTTATGTTGAGTTTCAATCTTAGAGCCTTGATTCTGTTCTTCTTGTTCTTTCTCCAAAATCTGAAAGGAATTATGGATATTGATTGACGACCCTTTAGGGTCACAAGTAATTTGTTGATCATTTGGCTCCTGGCATGTAATCATCAACCTCTTGGTTTGAGATCCTTGGGCACTGGTGCTAGGGTTGTTGGTTCCCTTAAAAAGTTTGTCTTTATCAATTATTGATCCCAATTCAGGATTAACCTTATCAGTTAATACATTTGTAGCATCAGCTCCTAAAGCTTGCCCAACCTCTTCATTTGCTTGTTGCTGAACATCATTCCATATAGGCTTGTCAGTGTTGTCATTTGATTTTCTATCTTCAGTTCTGGATAATAGAGTCATGTCCTCCACTTGATGTTGTAGATGCTCATTTACCTGGTTTTTCCTCTTCTTGTTTTTTTTTCCTGAAATAGCAGTTCTTTGTCTTCTATGTTTCCTTTTCACTCTTTCTTTCATTTTTTCTTGTTTAGCTTATCTTGTGTATTGTTATCGGGTTGGTTAACCTTCTTTTCAGAGATCAGATTGCTAGTTTTCTCCATTTCCTTCTCAGATTGCTTGCCCGCTTGAATCTGTTCAGCTTTAGTCTTATCTTCTGTTTCCCCTACTGATTTCTTCTTAATTGCAGCTCTACATTGGACTAGAGAATGCCCAATGAACTTATAGTGCTTGCAATATTTTGGGACGTATTCATATTCAATCTTCTGAGTAAATCCTTTCAAAGGATCCGTTTCCTCTTCTTGGCCTACATAAACACTAGTCATCTATGGCTTTGTGAGATCAATCTTACTCTAACCTTAGCTATACTAGGTCTACTTCTGTCAAAAGTGGCTACATCCATAGATAAAGATTTTCCCACCGGTTCCAAAATTTGCTTAACATAATTCCATGTGTGGTAGTGGAAGGGAAGTTCAGGTAGCAAAACCCACACTAGGACAATAGGAGAATCATGGTCTGGCCTAAAATCAAGAGTCCACATTTCAAGTCATATCTGGAATCCATTAATTTCCAATGCCCTTCTAAGATAGAAATTTTTGCAATCTTGCTCATCAAAAAAGTCTATGAAAACAATACACCTATCATACGCACCAATTTTAATAGTGCCTTTAAGAGAATTTTTTTCCATAAACACAGCTCGGATTACCTCAATTTTCGGTCGGGTTCTCAAGAATTTGCCCATAACGGTAAGTTTGCATTCTTCAGCCATAACTCCACAATAGTCCTTAGCTTTGAAAATTACTGTCGGCATACCATTGTAAATAGTGATTCGGGCTTAGATGTCTGGGCATCCATAACTGATAAAAGTTTTGTTTTGGGGTTTCGGAGAAAATAACTTCGTGGCATAGCTTGATTCTGCGACATTCGGTTGTTGAAGATTCAAATTCCCAACTTGGGGTTCCTTTTGATGATCTAGTCACGTCGGTGGAAGCTCCTCCGTCTTGCCCATGGAGGAGACGCGTGTGTGCCAAGCGCAAAATTAGGGTGAAATAGACGTTAGAAATTAGGCCATTGTGAGAAGAGAGAGAGAGAGTAGAGAGAGAAATATTTTTTCGTAGGACCAACTTATTGTATGATAGTATTGCTTTGCGCATTTTGTGAACTTCTACGGATTATTTTTTAATTTCAATTAAGGAAATATTTAATACACAGAATTTAGTTAATTTTGAAATCCTATTTTAAAAAATAATTTAAATGACTATACTTCTAAATATAAGAAAAATAATCTAAATGACTATATTGTCTAGTGAGAAATATAGTTTTAAAGGCTAAAAATATAAAAAATATTCCGCTAAGGGACATCAAACTTCTAATATAAATATTGATAGATATAGATTAAAATATTGCAGATTTAAAGATTTTCGCAAAGACGATATTTCACCAACCCTCCGTCCATTTTCACTGTTATCTCCTGCTACTATTGCTGCCTACCACTATCATCTACCATCAACCCACAACTATCATCCTTCGTACACACCACCAATGCCACTGCTGCCCACCACTATCATCTACCATACATCTACCCACAATTATAATTTTTAATCACACCTACTACCATCGCGAAAATAACAGTCCGCCATCACCACCACTAAGTCACCACTTTTAAATATCACCACCAATCACCATTGTCATAAACACCACTAGTTACATATATAGCCATCGCCATATATCGCCACCAACATTTACCACCATCAGTCATGATCATACATCGCCAACTACTACTGTTAGTCGCTATTACAACTAGCTATCATCATCATCATCCACCATAATTATCAATTGTTGCCACCAACTATCACCGTCAGTCATTACTGTTAACTATTCAACCACCGTCACCATTAGCTACACTTACAATCACAAAACATCAGCCAACATCATTGCTATTCAGTACTCACAACAACCACCGTTTTGGACCCCAAATTGATGGATTGATGTTAGCTCATGCATGCAGTTATGCACTCTTTGAATAGGAATCAATTGTTTCAAAGATCTTGGCTTTCATAATTTGATAGATCTGTGAGATCCTTTTCATGACCTATTTTGGACGATATCTATCTATGCTTTATCTCTCTTCGACCATTTGAGTGAAATGAGGCAAAAGAAAAAGAAACGATATTACCCCAAAGACGTAAGTGGAGGAAAAATCGAACCATCCCGGAGAGTTGGAGTGAGTAAAATAGTACTTATTAGCTTATAATGATTACCACCAACCACTATTCAAATTTATTTCTTAGCACTATTTGGTTGATAAAGAGTTATGCATGAATACATAAATTAATCTTATGTGAGATAGAATGAAGAATAAAAGTATATTTATTAGCAATACGTGAATAAAATAACCAAACACAAAAAAGCTATTAAAGTAAGCATTCTCATATTTTCACTCAACAAATAAAAAATTTCACATTACTATATGACCACATAAATATTTCTTACATTATAATTTCGGCATAATTAATACGTGAATCAAACGACGCCTAAATTCTTTTCTCTCGTTAGGATCAGCTGTGGCATGTTAACAGTAACTAGCAATGGCGCCAACTGTTAGTTATTATTATAACTTATAAAAGCAAGCATCACCGAAATAGCCGTTTAGCCCTTCCTTTTTTATGCAAAATTTAACTCAAAATATGAAATCCTAAAAAAAATCTTTTCCTTTTTCTATCTACCCTAAATCCATTTTATTTGTTTTTGCATTTTGATTTCTGTTAATCCTTTCGTTAAAATTATAAAACTTTTCTTTCATATTTAAATATCTCTTGATTGTCAATCTCTAGCTTTTTGTTTGCAGAAATGCCACTTCTATGTTGGTAATTTACTTGCAAACATGAAATTGCTAGTTATTAAGATTCCAATGAAGGTGCTATGAATTTCTTAAAAGATTTTAGATACTTTCAATTGCTTTCTTGGCACTTTTTATTTCAAAATTAGAATAATTGTATTTTTCTTGTAAAGCCTATTTGAATATGAATTTTGCCCAAATTCAGAGCCTGTGAAATTGCATTGGATGATATTACGCACATTTGATTTGGAGGTGAGCATATGATTTGTTTTATATATGAGCCTAATGAATAAGAAGAATTATACCTCTTTTGTTATTACAATTGTGTTCGGGCCAGCTTACGCTCAAAGATTGTGCATTGCTCTAATCGCTTACATAATGATCGATGGTTTATATTGGAAAGATTTATGATTATGAACGTTCATTCGGATTAGCAGATTCAGAATTTGAAAATAATTTGTTGCTAGAGTTATATGGTGAAAGAAAGGAGATTGATGATTCATATAGCCGATCACAACTAGTTTGACATTGATGCGTAGAAGACTGATTGATTGATTTATTGTTGCTCTATGAATCTAGAAAGAACAAGGGAGAACCATGAGAATTTAAACTTTTTGTTAATTGTTTTTTTTTTCAATCTGCACCAGAATCCTCCAAGTCGCCTTCTAATTCCCATTTTGGTGAAACAAATTAGTGATTTCATGTGGTGTAGTATGAAATCGGCGCCTAAAGGTGTGGCATAGCAGTCAATGAATTGGGTGAAAGTCGTGAGAGACCAAGTTCAAATTTCAGTAGAGACGAGTGATGTTTTCCTATCTATTGAAGCCTTGGTGGGTAGAGTATTCTAGTACCAGCGCTATAAGCCCGGATACCACTGTTATCAAAAAAGAAAAATGATGAAACTGGAAAAATAGCTCTAGATGGATTTTAAAAGCATGGGCAGTAAACTTCGGTGGTTTATTCATCCTAAACTTGATAATATTGGTTTAAAGTCTTAATTTTACACATAGTTAGATATCTTAATCGGAGGCTTAAGATAAACGCCCCTGGCTAAGAGAACTGGCAAATGTAGTTAGTAGTTTTTTTTTGACGAATAATACCTGATTCTTACTTTAACTCATGTTGATGAAAATGACCAAGTTTAATGACCTAACCAGTGACTAGCTCTCGTATTATAACATTCTCTCACCCTGTGGTTGACATTCCACTCCCCTTAGTCATAGGTGCAACTTTTTTTATGGAAGAGTATTTCTGAGCAGAAGTATCTAAAATTCTGTCAGTATTTTTAACATATCCATCTTAGTATATGATCTGATAACTTAAGTAGTGTTGGATAGTTTATAATAAGAAAAAGACATGTCTATTCTGAAAAGGTTCCAGCCTTTTGAAATTATGTTCTATAAATAAGAACGTTGTTGGTACTTCTAGACGAGAGACATTGTATTCCCAAAGATCGGTGTCTGCTATCCCTAAAGTTGGGCAATCAATCTTTTGAGGAAGTGTTCTACTCGCCTCAAGCTATGTTTTGCTATCTATATTGTTCCCCCTCTCTTTATCAACTTTTCTAATAAGGAGTAGACATTTTGTTGATTCGTCCTTTTTTCTGCAGGAGAAAGATTTGCTTGAGTTGCTGATAGCATTGAAGAATTGTGTTAATTAGAGGGAAAATAAAATATGGAGAAGGCGAATGCTAGCAATAAACCTGTAATGCAGCATCCTGATTCTGATCACTTATCAGCTTCTTCATCTGATTCGTCGCTGGAACTAAGTACTCATCCGAAGGAGTCTCTTGGAGATTTACATACAAAGTCCGAACCAGATGCTTCCCTATCTCCTAGTCCAGCAACCTCACCGTTTCCTGATGTTTCTTCTCAGACGCCACAGTGGAGTATGATGAGTAATTCTCCGCGTGCTGAAACAGGAAATCCATTATTCCCTGATGCTTTTCCTCAGAATCCTGAGCCAATGAAATCCCCTCCATCACATAGTACTATGGATCATCCGCCAGGTTATGATCCTAATCGTATTCCAAAATCCATTTTTTCGAGCAAGCCTACCACCCCGGAATGGAGCACTGCATCAAATGAGTCATTATTTAGTATTCAAATGGGAACCAACAGCTTCTCCACAGATTACTCTTACTTGCTATCCAAATCTCAAGAACTCAACAAGCCTGAGGAATGGAAAAATTCTCCATATTATGCATCCGAAGTTAAATCCAATGACAGTAAGAACTTATCTTCCCCCCTTCCCCCCCTTATCGAAGTAAGCAGAGATAGCGATGGAAAAAGTGCAAGAGCATCGGAAGGTCCTGATATAGAGAAGAATGTCGAGAACCCCAAAATGGTCTCTGAGGAAAAACCTGCGAATAATAATATCAAGGAAAAGACAAGTAATGTCATTGAAGAGCCTGCTGCTACCACCTCCAACAGGACTGATGAAAGAGCTGTTAACACTGATGACAGAGCTGTTCCTCCAACTGAGGCTACTCGTATTTCTTCACCTGCTCGTACTTCTTCACCTTGCCACTCCGAAGCGAGTGGAAACAGCAGCAGTTCCTTTGCTTTCCCAGTGTAAGCTCTCCTTTCAGCGTTTTATTTATATATTGGAACATAAACAAAAAATTTCTTTTTTCTTAACAAAAAAAGAACATAAACAATTTATATCCTACAAAAGTATAAGGATTCTTGGCAATTATGATCTAAGTTGCGCGGACTCTTCGACTTTGGTGTCGTCCCCGTCCCGATACGAGACTGGGACGAGAGCGGGAGTGGGATACATCCCGGATTCGGTCAACTTACTTCGGATACTTTGACCGGATTCCATCGACACATTTGGGAGAAAAAATGAGATTTTGATTTCTCAAAATAAAAAATAAAACAAATTTAGGAGAATGAAAGAATAATGTCCATCTTGGAGAATGAAAGATTGAATTCTACACTATTCATGTAAGTTTTTCACAGAAAATCTCTCAAAATTTACAATATTTTTATAGCTCTATTTTTTATTAGCCGAATCCTCGCACCCGTATCCATATCCGGATCCGCACCCCCGAATCTTAAAATTTAGATTTTGCCGAATTCGATACTCGGATCCGTCCCCGTATCGGATACCCGCACCCGAGTCCTAGCAACTTAGATTATGACAATCATCTCGCTTTTCGTCAAAATAACAGCTGGGATAGAAGGTAAAAGCATCATAGTGCGTTTTTGTATAAAAGAGACGTGCAATTGACATCCAGAAACATAGAACTTTCAGCTTTTTTATTGTTTCTAATTCATAATCTCATTCTCTTGTTAAACTGTATGCTCTATAGCATTAATTTTCCTCTCATCAAGGTTGCACCATGCACTATATATTCCTTTTGTGCTCATATTTGTACGGGACATCATGTTACCAAATTGCTGTCTAACATTATCCAATTATATATTTTGTGTATTCCTTTTCAAAGACAGACACAAAGCTTTTCCTGACAGTCTAAAGTTGTCTTACTTTCAGTGGATACACTTTTAAACTTCATGATTCATACATAGGGTATGCTAATCTATGCCTTGATGTCACTATCCTTCGAGGCGTTACCTCTACTTTGAATTTACCTATCAGAAAAAAGTAATTGTTATCTTTCCTAGCTTTGCAAATATGACATTTATGAATCTGGTAAAGAAGCAGAATTTTGTTGTTACTGGGTTGTTGTTGTTGTTGTAAAGAAGCAGAATTTCAGACAAAACCTTTTAGCTTATGAAATAAGCATTGCATTGTTGTATTTAATATGTGACTAATATTGTTCTTTTTTCTGCTCCCAATTATTTGATCAGATATAAAAGTTTGCCTTTAGAAAAGAGAGGGGTCGCTTTTTGACGTTTTAAAAGTGTTTCATTTGACAGATTGAATTCAGCATTTGGTTTATGCCTTGGGCCTTTTTGATGTAGTGATCTTCCTAATGTTCTTTAATAATTAGAGAAACTTTTATATTAGCGCCAAACTTCTTTTGAAAGACAGTTTTAATCTGAACTGTATCTGATTTATTTTTTGTTCAATCCAGACTAGTAAATGATGGTGCGAAAAGCAACTCGCTGAAAGGTGCCTCCACTGAGAAAGTAGAAAAACCTCAATCTCAACCAGAGTTCCAACCAGAAAAGCAGCCAGAACACAAGCAATCAGAATCACAGCCTAAAGCAGCAGAGAAAAGTTGGTGTTCATGTTTCACATGTTGGCCTCGCTGTTGTTGATATATGTTTTTCTTCTCCTATGTACATTGATAAGAATATTGACTAAACCATCTTCACTTCATCAACGACGCTTCTCAGCTGAATTGAGGAAAGTTGGAAGTTAGGTCAATATAATGAAATGGTATAATCTTCACTAAGAAGCTTTGCAGATAATATGAGGGTGCCTGAAGATCCTTAATATCGTAAGTGTTAATCGGTCGATCTTCTGGTGAAATATTGATGTAACACTATTAACTACCATAAGTTGCAGTGGTCTTCATTAGTCACATTCTACTGATCTCAGCTAAGGAGTTTCAGCTATGAGAAAATTGTACAACTTTGCAAGGGAGGAAATTCTTTTTCTAGGATGACTATTTATTTGCAGATTGTAGTGGCCAAAACCTAACATGGGCTGAGCCGAGCAGTGTCCAGCACCGAGCTCAGTTCAAGCAAGCCATATTGGCTGACATGACATTCAATTATTCGACGACATGATATTCCATCACAGACGCACCACGCCTTTGGTACGCCTTCTGACCGTTACGATAGACCAGATCAACTCGCAACGTTCATGGTGTGAGATATCCATACAGTCCCTAGACTTCCAAGGATGTGCCTGCACCCAACTCTCCGCACCCCCTCCATCTTAGTCGGGCTGTTGGACACGTCAATCCACTACGTAGAGGGGATCAATCCTCTTCAGTGGGAAAATCGTGCAATACTATAACTTAGATTACCTGAATCTCTCTAAGTTCTCTCATTATAAGTTCTGTTTGTTGTAAAACACATCGCTGAACCTATTTAGTCCGTTTCGTGTTGTGTATTGGCTGCTTTAATACACCACTGTAACTCTCCAAGGTCGGAGGCACGTTACTGTATAAGAACTCTTACTGCTTTCTCTTTATCTTTTGTCCATTATGTTTTGGTTATACATCTAAGTGGTGGATTCTGGAATACATATTTTCAGTGGAATTATGATTTATGAGGCCATGGCTAGCAGCAGATTATGAGGGTAACTGATAAGCCAGAATGTAATGTGGATGCAACATCTGAAGCCTCAGTTCAGGAAAACTTTAATAGTTTAATCTACTCTGGAATTGATATTAAGTGCATTAGCCAGATACATGATGAATTCATTTACTTATTTATTTTATAATTACGGTATCTGCATAATTTTGTGTGCACCTCGACTATTTCATTAGTTACCTGTCAAGAATTGATATTGGAGTTCATTATTAGCTAGATATATGATCTTGAATTGATGACTTCTATATTTTTCCTGATAATGGTGGTATTCGATGCAATTTGTGTGCACCTGGGCTATTTCATTGAATACCTATTGTTCTCCACCAGTACTAGTACTTTCACACCTCCTTTTTTACACACCTACCCCGAAAGGGAAAATGTATAAGAGAGTTTTTCCATTTAAAACGACATTATTCGAAATGGGATTATTTATTTATTTTTAGAGTCGCCACTTGGGATAGGATTGGCTTTTGATGTCCCAAGTCACCGGTTTAATTTAAATCCCAAATCGAGGAAAATTGTCGACTTTCCAATTGGAGTCTGCGAATTAGAAATTCTAAATAAGGAATTTTGTTGACCCGAGGGAAGGTGTTAGGCACCCCCGGATCCTGTGGTTTTAGCACGGTCGCTTAAATTATTATAAATGGCTAAAAACTGATTTTTATATATGTTCCAACCTATCATGCAATTTTAAGATTATTTACCGCTTTTAGTTAACTTTTTAAAGAAGGTGAACATTGTTTAAAAATGTATTTTTGGACCACGCCACATGAAATGCACCCGGATCATCGACACATTCTTCAACGTTTTGAATTTGGATTTGGGTTGCATGAAATGCACACCCGTATTTAAGAAGGTAAAATTATTAACAAGCGCGCTTAAAGGGACTAACGGTTTATTATCTTTGCGGGGGGGCATGAAATTCGCTAAACATCACGCCCCGAATTCTACGTATTTTAATTGCATTTAATGAGGGCCCCGCAATTTATGTATTTTTATTTGGCGAGGCTCATCTCATTGTATTATTTAAAGGCCAACCTAAAGCGAACTACAATTTTCTATTTATTTTTGTCTCTAGAAGGGCCTAATTAATTTGCATTTATAAGTTCGGGCCTCGAGTTCAAGTCCGAATTCAAACAAAAGGGAGGACCCTCTTAATTTGAACCCGCTACCTAACTCGAAAGCCTAAACTCATATTGCAAAATAATTCCCATATTCCTAATGTAATTTTTTAAAGGGTTATTAAAATTCTAACAATTTTTTGGGCCTTCAAACTTGGCCCTATATGGGAAGAAGGAAATACAGCTTTTAAATTTGCCCAGCTTTGGGCTTCTTATTATGACACTAGGCCCAATTATCGTGTAAACATATGGGCTTGGTTGCCTAGCCTCATTTTGATTTCATGAAGTGGGCTTTTAAACCCGTTGACTATTTTGTAAACCAAATGTGTCATTTATTGATATGATCAACCTGGAACTTGACAGTATTTTACCAGGTATGAAAATCTAATACACGAGATACTGGCAGAACATATAGTTTAAATCACATGATGAGTTACTGGCAAAACATATTTGTGCAACTCTAAACTAACACTACTTGAAATAAAAAGACATTCACACAACTCTAAATGGTTCAATGATCTAATTAGCTACAAATTAATACTAAACCAATGTAATGGCAGAACATTCATGCAATTCTAGAAGGTCCAGTAGTCTAATTAATTACAAATCCATATATTATTCAAATAAACAAAACTATTCTATGCTTTTAAACTAAACAAGTAACAGGAGATTTCATAGATCAAATGTGATAATATGTCATCATCTCATATACTCCAGCAATCCTACATTGAGTCTTCACAAATTGTATGAAGCTAAATGAGTACCTGGAAAGGGAACAAATGCAGAAATTGAGAGTCAGCGAGGCAAGCAACAGTAGTATACAGCAGCAACCAGATCAATTTTGAACCCAGAAATTATGTCAATCAGCCCAATAGTTAATTTTCAGTAGCAAAACCAGTAGCAACCAAAATAAGCTCGAACAACCCAACTTTGACTTGATATAACCCCAAATACACTCGACAAACACCCAGGAAGGTCCAGAACACTTCAGCAACTAAATATTGAGTTAGATGGTGTGAATCAACTACTAAAATCAAAATTAGCCTAAGGTTTCTAATGGAACAGTATTTTGTTTTTTTGAATTTTGAAAGTTTTCTGTTGTTTTTGGATTTTTTCCTGCAGGATTTAAGATCTAAAATGAAGGTTTCTACTACTGGAGTTCAGATTTGAACTTCTTTTAATTTTTGAATATCAAATTTGAGATTCAGCTTTGGAAGAAGAGGATTTTGATAGGGAATTATAAGCTGAAAAGGATTTGAGAATTTTCAGAGGTGCCAAACTTTTTTGGAATTTTAAGAGAGTTCCAAAACGTTTTGGGGAATTTTCAGGTGTTTTTTCAACCCTTTGGGAATTTTCAGAGAGTTCCCCCCTCTTGGGGAATTTTTAGGTGTTCAAAACTTGTAAATCAAGGCACTAGACCTGCCTTTTATAGGCAAGGAAGGGCAGGAATGTTCTAGAGATTTTCACTCATTTTTTCCTCTTTTTTATTTCAGAATTTAGTGATTAATCCCTGAATTTGTGGCTTGTTGCCCAAGTTACTGCATTAAGAATGCAAAAACTTACACTAAGACCCCCTTCTAGAAGGACCTAGGATATTTTAGCTTTGTTTCCTACCTATGGTATACCTATACTACCCTCACTTCTATTCTGAAATTACTGATCCTTAACAAACCAGCCCATTTTAGATGCCCAAACTACCCCTGACTACCCCTGAAATTACTAAACCTAGTTAAACTAACCCCTGGCCCTTGGTCTCAATTTACCATGATTGAAATTATCAGCTATAACCAACCTAATTAAGAACCAAATAACAAACGAACATGGACAAACAGAAACCAATAGTAACAAATTAAGATCGAATATTAACTAAACGAATTAAAAGAAAGTAAAACCTATGCTACTGAATTAAAATAGCATTCAAGCAAAGACTAAATTATTTATCAAAAATTACCAAAACATGATAAGTTCTAATTCAAATCACGTGAATAGAAGAAAACATTTAATAGTCCAATTAGGTCAAATACCCCAAGTTTATTAATAAACAATAAAATGTGAGAAACAAAAACAGTATTCATGCCGTGAACTCAATTTGATTGAATAACAGAATTAAAGAAAACAGAACAAACGATAACTACCAATTTGAACAACTCTAGGTGGAATCCAGACTAATGAGAACAAAGGATAAGAGCGAAAATTTGGCTACTTTGACCAAAAAAGAAAAGAAGAGAGGAGGTCGAGTTGAAACAAACAGAAGAGCAAAATAAAAATAAAGAGTGAAAGAAGGCAAACTCACCACCTTGACTCGAGACCCAAATCTCTGATTTAAAGCCCCAACATGATACTGGTCATTTATTCTCTATCAAGAAATAGGTAACTGATGCCCTGGTACGTATGAACGGTTTTGACCTTCTGATTCCGTCCTCAAATAACGTTAATCCTTTATTCTTAGAAAGAACGAACGAATAACGTTATTAGGAGACGGAATCACACTAAAATCTCCAAGTAAGAGTGGGACAGACGCCTAGCATGCCCAAATCTCGAATTAGATTTTTTTCCAGATTCAAGATGTGAAGGATTTGAATGGGATTTGAGGGATAAGGACGCCAGAATCAAGATGAGGGAGGAGAGGTGACCCTAGGGTGTTGATTTGGTAGGATTCGGACACAGGCGCCGCCGTACACGGTGGTGGTGGCGCTAGGGTTTGGGCTATTTGAAACGCTCCAGTGACGTTTGAAGGAAAAGGGCATCGGATATGGAAAGAAGGAGAAGTGAGGAGTACATGGTAAAATTTTGGGACGATTTGGACGTTGGCTGCCGCCGTGGGCGATTTCCGGCGGCGGCGTTAAGGGGGAGCCGGCGGAGGGAAGAGGTACGAGGAAGGAAGAGTGGTCTAGGGTTAATGAGGAATTTTCGGACATTTTTATTAAAAATCAATATCCATCATGGGCCGTTGGATTGAAGACGATAGACGGCTTGGATTGAAGTAAACCAAACGGCGTCGTTTCAGATAGTAAAAGGGGCAGGCCGGGTTTGGGGTATTTGGGCCGGATCTGGTTGGGTGTGACTTGGATTTGAACCGGGTGGGCTCAATTTTGGCCCAAAATAGGGTAATCTATAAAGACCACCCCATTTCTTTTTAATTTCCTCTCTTTTATTATTATTACTTTTTTTATTATATATTTTCTGATTTTGTAAAAATGCAAAAAATTAAAATAAAGACTTGGTTTATTTCCAAAATTAAACTAATTATTTCCTCAACATTGACTAAGTCCTATTTTAAAAGGAAACTCGTGACAAATTTAAAAAGTAATAGTTAAAAATACCAACAGGACTATTTTGTTATTTCCTCTTTGTAAAGTAACGTAATTACTAATTAATCCTAAAATATGAAGTTAAACCCTAAATGCAAATGTCAAGTATATTTTGTATTTTTTATCAATTAAAATGCACAAAAAAATGCAAACAATTAGCACAAAATCATGCAATTAATTCCTAAAATTCAAAAATAAAGAAAATTCCTAATTCTAAGGAATTTTATAGGAGTAATTTAAGCGTGGAAAAAATCACGTGCTCACAGCTGCCCCTCTTTTCTCGAAGACACGAAGGGTTTTCAGGCAAAGATAAATGAGCACCATGAAGGATTTTTGCCTGCTCATCACTCCATGAGAAGCATTTTGAAAACCGTCTGACCGGAATCTGCTTCAAAGGTTACCTACATATCATTGGCTATAAAGGAATCAGATCAGTGTAGTTCTGGAAGGTTTGGTAGCTGGGATTACCAGGAGCTGTGAATTTCATTGTTGTTGCTGCTGCTACTGCTTGCTGACCTCCTTATTACACCAAAAGGAAAATCAAACTTAAGCTAGCTATACCTATCAACTATGAGTTACAAGATTCCTCTCTATAATTATCTTGAAACTTGATCTTGAGTCTTAGCTGATTTTGTTGTGGACTTCGATCTGAATCTTAATGCTCGCAAGTTGTAGGTGTTTACTTCTTCATGCAGCATTGGGTCAAAACAGGATCAGCGAAATTTGTGGCTTCAATCAGGTTTTGAGCAATTCGCACCCTGGCTCGCTTCATATTTGAGTTCATTTCCTTTTTGTTCTTTTCTTCTTTTCTTGATTCTGGATTGAGACTCATTCCATTGGTCATCTCACACCTTGTGTCTTGAGATCGACCTTCTTAAGATGCCAAAACAAACAAACGAACGAAATTTTTCTGCCCCAGTTTCACTAGGAAAATTTCGTGAGTTAGTTGTGACACATATCTAAACAGTAAAATTAGGATTGTGTATTCTTGTGAATGAATCCAGGTTATGCTGGAAAATGACCGGGTTATGCCGAAAAAAGAAAAAGGGTCTCGGGTTATGCCGGGACAAAAGAAAAAAAAAGATGCTCGGGTTTTGTCGGGATTTGGAAAGAAAAGGCTCCTTGGGTTATGCCAGGGAGATCCTCGATTTTTGGCCGGGATTTGAAAAGAAAAAGCTCCTTGGGTTATGCTAGGGAGATCCTCGGTTTTTTGGCTGTGATTTGGAAAGAAAAAGCTCCTTGGGTTTTGCCAGGGAGATCCTCGGTTTTTGGCCGGGATTTGGAAACAAAAAGCTCCTTGGGTTTTGCCAGGGAGATCCTCGGTTTTTGGCCGGATTTGGAAAGAAAAAGCTACTTGGGTTATGCCAGGGAGATCCTCGGTTTTTTGGCCGGGACTTGAAAAGAAAAAAGCTCATTGGGTTATGCCAGGGAGATCCTCGATTTTTTGGCCGGGATTTGGAAAGAAAAAGCTCCTTGGATTGTGCCAGGGAGATCCTCGATTTTTTGGCCGGGATTTGGAAAGAAAAAGCTCCTTGGGTTATGCCAGGGAGATCCTCGATTTTTTGGCCGGGATTTGGAAAGAAAAAGCTCCTTGGGTTATGCCAGGGAGATCCTCCATTTTTTTGGCCGGGATTTGGAAAGAAAAAGCTCCTTGGGTTATGCCAGGGAGATCCTCGATTTCTTGGCCGGGATTTGGAGAGAAAAAAGCTCCTTGGGTTATGCCCGGGAGATCCTCGGTTTTTTGGCCGGGATTTGGAAAGAAAAAGCTCCTTGGGTTATGCCAGGGAGATCCTCGGTTTTTTGGTCGGGATTTGGAAAGAAAAATCTCCTTGAGTTATGCTAGGGAGATCCTCGTTTTATTGGCCGGGATTTGTAAAAAAGCTCCTTGGGTTATGCCAGGGAGATCCTCGGTTTTTTGGCTGGGATTTGGAAAGAAAAAGCTCCTTGCTACCATGATTTGTTTTTCTTTTGGGGTTTTATTTTCATTTCTTTTCTTCTTCTCTTTTTTTTTTATATGTTTTCCTTTTTACTTAACAAAACGCATAAAAGAATTTGGGGGGAAACTTTCTTTTTTGGTCGTTTTCCTGCTGCAAAGCTGTTTCAGCGCTTGCTCATTTCATTTTTTTTGGGTTGCACCTGCTTCTTGCACGGTTGCTCTGAATAAGACCTGTTTTCAACAAAGAACAATTTGTTAGTTTGAAATGGTGGTTGGTGTTGTGGCCTTGATCATCCCAATCGCTTGATCCCGGCCCCTTTTCCGTTGAGAACTTTTTCGCTTGCTCGCTTTGAGGGTGAATCTCTTTTAAACCGACATGATTCAACTTTTAGGACTTCAAGATGACTCGTCTGTTTGGGCTCTGGCCTTTTCACTTTATTCTGCCCTTAGGACCTTTGCCTTTGACTTTCTTTCTTTTCAAATGTCTTTACTTTGAAAGCATCAGTCACCATGGTCAATCGGGATTGGACTGACGCATCCGCTGAGGCTGGGCATTTTCTCCGACTTTTGCTAGGCGGAGCCCGATAGAACCAATCCTGCCACCTTCTTTGTAGTAATTCCGGAATTAGTGTTAAACCAAAAGGGATTCAAGGAAGAAATATACAAAAGGCAAGCGAATGAGTTTAAAGAGAAGCGTCATTTTCGGGGGAAAAGAAGGACTTATCTGGGGTGTGCATGCTGGATTCAAATGACATGACATGCTTCTTGGACTGGATGCCCGACCCACACAAGCTTTCCAACTTATCGTGAACCCATTGATTCGCATTTCACAACCAGGGGACATTGCCAGGACTCTTTCAGTGATGAGATGTCTTCTTTTCGGCCGACAATGCCCTTTGCGGGTTTTCACCAATCGACCTCTCTTATTTCTCTTCTCACCGTCGCCCGATAGTGCTCTTTGCGAGGTTTCACTAAGCGGACTCTCTCATTTCATTTTCTCTACTCACTATCACCTTATGGTGCCCGAAGGTTTTCACCGATAAGACTCTCTCATTTTATTTCTCTCAATTTAAATTGTATCAGATTCCAACGATGATGTTTTTCACTTCCCCGCCTTTGCCAATTGTTCGGAAGGACTTGAACAAGGTCTTTGGGTAAAAAGGATTTTAGGCGGAACTACAACTTTAGAACCATTTCGGCGGATTCATGGCCGAACCATTATATCATCTGCCCCAGTTTCAATTTTTGGGGAAATTGGGATTTTTGTTTTGGTGCGACTGAACCTCAGGGAGAGGCTGCCTACGTATCCTTTCGGAATCAAGTCAAACGTAGTTCAGGCAACTATGTTTTTTTTTTCTTTTCTATTTTTCTTTTTTTTCGTTTTGTTTTGTTATTTTTCTCTTTCTTTTTCTTTTCCTTTTCCACTTCTCTTTCTTTTCTCTTTTTTTTCTTCTTTTTTTTCATTTTCTTTTCTTTCAATAGTACTTCCGGGTTCCAAAGAGGGTGATCAAAGAAGCGTAACTGGCTCAAAAGGTTTACGAAGGATTGATAGTGTTTAGGTAGCGGGAAAGAAAGCCTTCGTCATCTCAATTGCAAAAAAGCCATCACCGTAGAGGCCTATACATAGTACCTTTTTACTGCATCCGCATTGACTGCTGTTTCAGGATCATTTCGTTCGATGTCTCCCAGATACAGTGCTCGTCTCGGCAATATTTTCCGGATGATGTATAGACCCTTCCAATTCGGAGCGAATTTTCTTCTACTTCCTGATGATGAGGGAGAATGCGTCTTAACATCAGTTTTCCCATTTTCAAAATTCCTGAGCCATACTTTCTTGTCGTAAGCACGGGCCTTTCTTTGTTGATATAACTGTCTGGATGTGCCCTGAGTACAACTCACTCTTTTGTTATAATGTATAGACCTTTTCAAACCGCGAACCAATTTTCCTTTAATTGTTCCAATTCTTTATTTTATTTCCTCAAGGTTATCTTCTTTGCATTTCGACTCTTGACTCATTATTTCGAAATATGACAGCATTTTGGGATCTAGGCATGAAGTCCGCAAGCATGTCATGTTATTTAAAGCTGCATTATTAGATCTAAAGAGAAGAAATGAAGGAGAAAAAATAGCAAAATCAGAAAGAATAAAGAAAAATGAACGATGAAATATTGATTTCATTTATTGGAATTTTGAAGATAACAGGGTTCACATTCGGGAATTTAAAAACAAGAAACTACAGGAAACATCCGAGTTACACCCTGGAATAACTCGGGATGCAGAAAAAGTGGCAGGACGGGTCTACCGGGGCTCCTGCCTGATCGGGAATGGCGTAGCCTTCTAGTTTTGGAGCTTGGCACTTGGTCCCATGTATAACACCTCAGCGGTGCTAGTTCCCTCCCCTGGCTGAACCATGTTGGTTTCATAAAGAATTTGTCTCATAGCTCCATATATATCTTCGATTTCGTCAGCCGTGAACACCTCCTCGTCCTCTTCTTTGCCATATTTAGGCTTGACAAAAGTTTTATACAAATGTACCACCTCATAATCGGCCATTTTCATTTTTTGAAAGAACATTTCTACTTCCTCAGCACTCACAGGCTTCTTAGGTGGGAAACGCCATCTGGTGGCATTGTTTACCTCATCTACATTTGAATATTTCTCAATATGGGGGTTTTCTAACAGCTCTCCTAAGATCTCTTTACCCTTGTACGTAACCACCGTCTGATGATAATTCCATGGTACCGCAGCAGGGCTCGTTATAGGCTTCTGTGGTACGCGTCCAATAACCACTGGCTCACTCAAACGAGGTGGTTTGATTGTCCCCCGCACCATATAGGCTTGCTTGGGTACGTACATTTGTGTTCCTTTTTTCAAATCAATTTTCTTTTCTGGTTCTGCCTTGGTGACTTTGTTTTTCTTTTCCCCTTCCTTTTGCTTCGAGGCCACCTTTGGATTTCTTTTCGTATCAGCGATAGCAATTATAGCTTTTAAGGCTGGATCAAACTCCCTATCTTTACAAATCATCCCGATTACTGGCCCGTTGTTGTGAGCGGGCAACGGATTATTGGTCACATTTGGGACATCCTCATCCCTCAACATAATTTTCCCTTGCTCTATTAAGTTCTCCACCGCTTGTTTCAAAGTCCAACAGTTATTTGTATGATGGCCTTCTACCCCTGAATGGTATGCACACCTGACACCAGCTCTGTAGGCAGGCGATTCCAGGTTTTATCTGTTCTGAGGGACCGGCTGCAGTAGACCCATTTGGACAAGTTTCGGGAATAGACTAGAGTAAGGTTCACCAATTGAGGTAAAATTTTGTCTTTTGGGTGGCTCACGGGGAGGAAAGTTATTCTGTGGAGGACGAGGATTATAGTGGTTTTGGTGGGGAGGCTGATTTCTTGGGAGTGTAGGTTGATTTCTGTTGGCATGTGGCTGCTGTCGGGAAAAGGGTTGAGCGTACATGACCGTGTAAGGCGGGGGAGCATAAGCCATATCAGCATGAGGATAGTAGTGTTGAGGGGTTCTTTCAGAGAACATAGGTCTCGGAGCCTGATATCTTCTTCCCCCTGATGCTGCCATAACTGTTTCTTCTTTCTTATTACCTTTGGCCATTCCTCCATACCCGCCTTGGATGGCTTGGGAGGTTGCTCTGATGGCTGATTGACTCAAGATCCTACCAATTTTCAAACTGTTCTCTACCATTTCACCAATTTTGATTGCCCCAGCAAAAGGCTTGCCTATGGCCGACATCATGTTTTGAAAGTAATCTGCTTCCTGATCCTGGAGGAAGACAGTGACCATTTCTACTTCGTCCATGGGAGGTTTCACCCTCGATGCCTGTTCGCGCCATTTAATAGCATATTCCCTGAAGCTTTCCGAGGGGTTTTTCTTCAAATTTGCCAAAGAATTCCGATCTGGTGCAATGTCAATGTTATAGTGAAACTGCCTTAAAAAATCTCTGGCTAGATCATCCCAAATGTGCCAGCGTGAGACGTCTTGGTCCATGTACCATTCTGAGGCAATGCCTACTAGGCTCTCTCCGAAACAAGCCATCAATAACTCTTCTTTTTTGCCGGCCCCACGTAGCTGATTACAATACTTCTTCAAGTGAGCAATGGGGTCGCCGTGCCCGTCATACTTTTCAAATTTTGGCGTTTTAAACCCCGACGGGAAGTGTACATGCATGAACATGCACATGCCTGTATAGGAGACACGTTTTTGCCCACTCAAGCCTTGCATATTCTTTAAGCTCTGCTCGAGGCTCCTCATTCTCTTCGCCATCTCATCTTGCTCTGGGGTTTTATCTTGCCCTAGTGTAAGCTCATATGGTGGTGGCTGAGAATAAGTACATTGAGGATACTGAGGACGTACAGCCTGAAAGACAGGGTTTTGGAAGGTGAAAACCGAAGGATCGAAAGCATGCTTTGGTAGTGATGGTTGTGTTGTAGCGGAACATGGTGGGGCAGTGAAGATATTAGGAGCTGCACCCGATGGGAACACCTGGGGGCGGACCTCAGAAGGTGTTCCTATGAAGTGGGCGGTCATAGTAGGTTGTCCGAGCGGAGTATTTGAGTGGCTAATGGGGACGTTGGAAGTACCCCCAGATCTAGGAAATAGTTCAGGAAGCCCAGGGATGGAGTTTGGGGGTTCTTTTCCATTGTTCCAGGCGTCCCATATTTCCATGAGTCGGAGACGTAGTATCCGATTCTCTTCGGTTGTAATAGACTCAGATGTCGGGACCCCCGAGATGGGGCTATCTTCAGATATAGGAATTGCGGGCAGAGCCATTTCTATAGACATTTCCACACTCCCTCTCAATCTGGTAAAGTATTGATGCGTTGTCATTGTACCACAACCAACCACCGTTTCCAAAAGCTAAGCTGGAATTGACAGCAACCACGGTTAGTTTGAAACAAATAACAGATAGGTAACCGCACATTGGAGTGTGATGCACCTATACAGTTAAATGAGTATCTACATGTGTGCTACGGTTGCATGCGTCATCCCCACTTTTCTTTTGCTCTCCTCGCTTTTCTTTTCATTTCTTTGTTTTTTTTTCTTTTCCTTCTATTTTTTTTTTTTTTCCTTCTTTTTTTTTTTTTTTTCCTGCTTTTCCTTTTTCTTTTGCCATGATTTTTTTTTTCAATACCTTATTTTCTCCCTTTGTGTTTCTTTTTCTCTTTTGTTTTTCCTTTTATTCGCTTCCCTCGTATTTCTCTTTTTCTCTTTTCTTAGGGTTAAGGTCGAATCTTATGGAGATTGCCTACGTATCATGACCCCGCATGAATCAGGCCAAGCATAGTTCTTGCAAATAAATGCAAAAATGAGGCAAATAAGCTAACTCTTTTTTTTTTGGAATTTTGAAAAGAAATGCTTTAAGGGAAATATTTTGATTTTGATTTCTGATTTTTCTTTTTGTTTTTTGAAAGAAAGACTTCTAAAAATTCCTTTTCGGACTCAATTGTTTTTTTTCAAAATTTTTATTTTTTTATATTTTTTATTTATGAAAGAAAAATATCTAAGGAGTATTTTAATGATTTATTTTGACCTAAAAGGAAAAAGTGGCTATTTCTTCAAAATTTTCTTTATTTAGAAAAAACAAGGACTTGGTTTTACAGATACGGCCTTTCAGCACTTCCGGGAGGGAGATTTTAAGGTTGTGCCTGCCCACCGTTTAAAATGACTCAGGGTGACAGTTCTTGCAAAAAATAGCCTTCTGGCATCCCTTTGGGAACATTCGGCTTATTTTAGCAAGAATGGCATCACCCGACTTATTTATGACAAAAATTAAAATTTTGACATTTTTTGGCTATTTTTGCAAAAGGGCGGTTGGACCCGATGAGGGTTGCCTACGTATCTCACATCCGGTGAGAATCAAACCAGCGTAGTTTGGGAAGATTTTCCAAAATCAAAACTATTTTGAACAACAATTTCTTTCTATTTGTTTTTTTTCAAATATTTTTCTCTTTTTCTTTGTTATTTTCATTTTTCAAAAATCCGGCAGCATTTCGGTACTATTTGGGCATTGGGTTTTTCAAAATAAATAGTCACCCTCATTTAGTCCTAACACTGCTATTTTCTCATTTTCACTCATTATAGACAAGTCAGTCAACATGCAAAGCCGAGCAAATAAATGCGCAAGTAGCACGTAAGATGCATTAGGATGGTCATTTTATTTCAGGTCACCTGTCCTAAACGGACCAAACCCCTGTGTTGAGTCCCCTAAGTCAAATGCACATGATGCAAACAAACGTTCCTACTAGGGATCCGACATGAGTTTTTTGTTCTTCTAGGTTTAAACCCTAGTTTTATTGGTCTAGACCTGGCTTACCCGAGCGAACAACTCGAGCCGAGGGGGAGGCAGCGTACCGGGGATACAGAAGCTCTGTCGGCTTAGCAACTTATCCAAACCTCGTTCTAAATTGGGAAAGACTCTAAACAGAGAAGCTACACGAAGTGCACTCTTCTCTATGATGTAGAAGACTCAGAGAGAGGAAGGGATTCGTAACAGTTTATATATACAATTTCAACAAATATCAAAGCGGTGAAATATTTAGCACGTATAGCATGGAACATGTAGGAAAATCAGATAAAACCAAATATAACAATTATACTAAGCTCGAATTCTTGAACCCTGAATCAAAATTCTGGGTTCGTGTCCCCAGCAGAGTCGCCAGAGCTGTCACACCTCTTTTTTTACACACCTACCCCGAAAGGATAAATGTATAAGGGAATTTTTCCATTTAAAGCGACGTTATTCGAAATGGGATTATTTATTTATTTTTATAGTCGCCACTTGGGATATGATTGACTTTTGGTGTCCCAAGTCACCGGTTTAATTTAAATCCCAAATCGAGAAAAATTGTCGACTTTCCAATTGGAGTCTGCGAACTAGAAATTCTGAATAAGGAATTCTGTTGACCCGATGGAAGGTGTAAGGCACCCCCGGATCCCGTGGTTCTAGCACAGTCGCTTAAATTATTATAAATGGCTAAAATCTGATTTTTATATATGTTCCAACCTATAATGCAATTTTAAGATAATTTACCGCTTTTAGTTAACTTTATAAAGAAAGTGAACATCGTTTAAAAATGTATTTTGGACCACGTCACATGAAATGCACCCGGATCCTCGACACATTCTTATTAAACATTTTGAATTTGGATTTGGGTTGCATGAAATGCACACCCGTATTTAAGAAGGTAAAATTAATAACAAGCGCACTTAAAGGGACTAACGGATTATTATCTTTGCGGGGGGCCGTGAAATTCGCTAAACGGCAAGCCTCGAATTCTAAGTATTTTAATTGCATTTAATGAGGGCCCTACAATTTATGTATTTTTGTTTGGCGGGGCTCATCTCATTGTATTATTTAATGGCCAACCTAAAGCAAACTACGATTTTCTATTTATTTTTGTCTCTAAAAGGGCCTAATTAATTTGCATTTATAAGTTCGGGCCTCGAGTTCAAGTCCGAATTCAAATAAAAGGGAGGACCCTCTTAATTTGAACCCGCTACCTAACTCGAAAGCCTAAATTCATATTGCAAAATAATTCCAATATTCCTAATGTAATTTTGTAAAGGGTTTTTAAAATTCTAACAATTTTTTGGGCCTTCAAACTTGGCCCTATATGGGAAGAAGGAAATACAGCTTTTAAATTTGCCCAGCTTTGAGCTTCTTATTATGACACTAGGCTCAGTTATCGTGTAAATATATGGGTCTAGTTGCCTAGCCTCATTTTGATCTCATGAAGTGGGCTTTTAAACTCGTTGACTATTTTATAAACCAAATGTGCCATTTATTGATATGATCAGCCTGGAACTTGACAGTATTTTACCAGGTATGAAAATCTAATTCACGAGATACTGGCAGAACATATAGTTTAAATCACATGATGAGTTACTGGCAAAACATATTTGTGGAACTCTAAACCAAGACTACTTGAAATAAAAAGACATTCACACAACTCTAAATGGTTCAATGATCTAATTAGCTACAAATTAATACTAAACCAATGTAATGGCAGAACATTCATGCAATTCTAGAGGTCCGGAAGTCTAATTAATTACAAATACATATATTATTCAAATAAACAAAATTATTCTATGCTTTTAAACTAAACAAGGAACAAGAGATTTCATAGATCAAATGTGATAATATGTCATCATCTCATATACTCCAGCAATCCTACATTGAGTCTTCACAAATTGTATGAAGCTAAATGAGTACCTGGAAAGGGAACAAATGCAGAAATTGAGAGTCAGCGAGGCAAGCAACAGTAGTATACAGCAGCAACCAGATCAATTTTGAACCCAGAAATTGTGTCAATCAGCCCAGTTAATTTTAAGTAGCAAAACTAGTAGCAACCAAAATAAGCTCGAACAACCCAACTTTGACTTGATATAACCCCAAATACACTCGACAAACACCCAGGAAGGTCCAGAACACTTCAACAACTAAATATTGAGTTAGATAATGTGAATCAACTACTAAAAATCAAAATTAGTCTAAGGTTTCTAATGGAACAGTATTTTTTTTTGGGATTTTTGAAAGTTTTCTGTTATTTTTGGGATTTTTCCTGCAGGATTTAAGATCTAAAATGAAGGTTTCTACTACTGGAGTTCAGATTTGAACTTCTTTTAATATTTGAATTTCAAATTTGAGATTCAGTTTTGGAAGAAGAGGATTTTGAGAGGGAATTATAAGCTGAAAAGGATTTGGGAATTTTCAGAGATGCCAAACTATTTTGGAATTTTCAGAGAGTTCCAAAACTTTTTGGGGAATTTTCAAGTGTTTTTTCAATCCTTTGGGAATTTTCAGAGAGTTCCCCCCTCTTGGGGAATTTTTAGGTGTTCAAAACTTGTAAATCAAGGCACTAGGCCTGCCTTTTATAGGCAAGGAAGGGCAGGAATGTTCTAGAGATTTTCACTCATTTTTTTCCTTTTTTTATTTCAAAATTTAGTGATTAATCCCTGAATTTATGGCTTGTTGCCCAAGTTACTGCATTAAAAATGCAGAAACTTACACTAAGACCCCTTTCTATAAGGATCTAGGATATTCTAGCTTTGTTTTCTACCTATGGTATACCTATACTACTCTCACTTCTATTCTGAAATTACTGATCTTTAACAAGCTAGCCCATTTTAGATGCCCAAACTACCCCTGACTACCCCTGAAATTACTAAACCTAGTTAAACTAACCCCTGGCCCTTGGTCTCAATTTACCATGATTGAAATTATCAGCTATAAACAACCTAATTAAGAACAAAATAACAAACGAACATGGACAAACAGAAACCAATAATAACAAATTAAGATCAAATAATAACTAAACGAATTAAAAGAAAGTAAAACCTATGCTACTGAATTAAAATCGCATTCAACCAAAGACTAAATTATTTATCAAAAATTACCAAAACATGATAAGTTCTAATTCAAATCACAGGAATAGAAGAAAACATTTAATAGTCCAATTAGGTCAAATACCCCAAGTTTATTAATAAATAATAAAATATGAGAAACAAAAACAGTATTCATGTCGTGAACTCAATTTGATTGAATAACGGAATTAAAGAAAATAGAACAAACGACAACTACCAATTGGACCAACTCTAGGTGGAATCCAGACTAATGAGAACAAAGGATAATAGCAGAAATTTGGCTACTTTGACCAGAAAAGAAAAGAAGAGAGGAGGTCGAGTTGAAACAAACAGAAGAGCAAAATAAAAATAAAGAGTGAAAGAAGGCAAACTCACCACCTTAACTCGAGATCCAAATCTCTGATTTAAAGCCCCAACATGATACTGGTCATTTATTCTCCATCAAGAAACAGGTAACTGATGCCCGAGTACGTATGAACGGTTTTGACCTTCTGATTCCGTCCTCAAATAAAGTTAATCCTTTGTTCTTAGAAAGAATGAACAAATAACGTTATTAGGAGACGGAATCAAACCAAAAGCTCCAAGGAAGAGTGGGATAGACGCCTAGCATGCCCAAATCTCGAATTAGATTTTTTTAGATTCAAAATTTGAAGGATTTGAATGGGATTTGAGGGATAAGGATGCCAGAATCAAGATGAGGGAGGAGAGGTGACCCTAGGGTGTTGATTTGGTAAGATTTGGACACAGGCGCCGCCGTACACGGTGGTGGCGGCGCTAGGGTTTGGGTTATTTGAAACGCTCATGTGACGTTCGAAGGAAAAGGGCATCGGATATGGAAAGACGGAGAAGTGAGTAGTACGTGGTAAAATTTTGGGACGATTTGGATGTTGGTCGCCGCCGTGGGCGATTTCCGGCGGCGGCGTTAGGGCGGAGCCGGTGGAGGGAAGAGGTACGAGGAAGGAAGAGTGGTCTAGGGTTAATGAGACGATGGACGGCTTGGATTGAAGCAAACCAAACAGCGTCGTTTCGGTTAGTAAAAGGGGCAGGCCGAGTTTGGGGTATTTGGGCCAGATCTGGTTGGGTGTGACTTGGATTTGAACCGGGTGGGCTCAATTTTGGCCCAAAATAGGGTAATCTATGAAGACCACCCCATTTCTTTTTAATTTCCTCTCTTTTATTATTATTACTTTTTCTATTATATATTTTCAGATTTTGTAAAAATGCAAAAAATTAAAATAAAGACTTGATTTATTTCCAAAATTAAACTAATTATTTCTTCAACATTGATTAAGTCCTATTTTAAAAGGAAACTCATGACAAATTCAAAAATTAATAGTTAAAAATGCCAACAGGACTATTTTGTTATTTTCCTCTTTGTAAAGTAACGTAATTACAAATTAATCCTAAAATGTGAAGTTAAACCCTAAATGCAAATGCCAAGTATATTTTATATTTTTCATCAATTAAAATGCACAAAGAAAATGCAAACAATTAGCACAAAATCATGCAATTAATTCCTAAAATTCAAATAATAAAAAAAAATCCTAATTCTAAGGAATTTTATAGGAGTACTTTAAGCGTGGAAAAAATCACGTACTCACAAGTACCGAGTAACCATCTAACAAGGTTTAGGTGAATCATCTAGTATTTTTTTAGAATCCCGGTCTCCCAAATTTTTTGTCTCACTTTGTTGACCACTACACCGCACTGGATATTGGACCCTTTTAAGTGCTACCACTGACGTTAGCATCTTTTCCACCGACAACAGAGACTGCATTGTACTATATTTCTTCCTTCAGCTAGCTCTGCTTGAAGTATATGGACAACAAATGCATAAGATCAGCATAAAAAGTAGAGGATATTTGGTAAAAATTGCACGGGGCGTCCTAATTGGTCGCTCTAATTTAATCTATTCCTATTTTTTTTTTAAATTTTAATTTGTACCCACTTTTTAAACAACTTCGGTCCCTTTTCTCCTCTTCCTTCTCCTCCTACGTTTTCTTCTTCTTCTTCTTCTTCTGCTGTTGGTGTTGCAATGAAACTTCAGCTCATGGTATGATTGTCATAAATATGTTTATCAGATTATATAAAAACAAATTATAAATAATTAAGTAAGTTAGTAGACAATAATTTGTGAATATTTTCACGTACAGGAAGTTTAAGGTCACATTTAGTGATTCTTTTCATGATAATTCTGTTCTTTTCACGTTTATTGTTTCCAAAATTTATGATTTAGATACTGTTGGCAATCTGATTATTTTATAGTAGTAATACACTATGAACGAATATGGTGATTACTTATCTAGTATGTTAGAAAGTTTTTTCAAAAACTTTAGCTTATATAGTGCTGAAGTTTTTACAAATGAACTAAATAACTTCAGCATCTTCTGTTGAAGTGTTTGAAAAAGCTTTATAACAAAACTAATAAATCTAGGACAAAAAAAACTTCAGTTTATTTAGTGCTGAAGTTTTTACAAATGAACTAAATAACTTCAGCATCTTCTGCTGAAGTTTTTGAAAAAGCTTAATGACAAAACTAATAAATCCAGTACCAAAAACGTCAGCTTATTTAGTGCTGAAGTTTTTCCAAATGAACTAAATAACTTCAGCTACTAGAATGCTTAACTTCAGCAATTACAAATAAAAACTTCAGCAAATAGAGAACTATACTTCAGCACTAGAATGCTTAATTTTAGCAATTACAAACAAAAACTTCAGCACAGTTGGTTCAGCAATTTTTGCTACTTCAGGCTCGTCTACTAGAATGCTGAAGTTTGCGTGATTGTCTTTGCTACTTCAGGCCCGTATGCTGAAGTTACGCAAAAAAGTGGGTACGCTTGCAAGTTTTTTTGTAAAGCGGATACAAGTTAAAACGTGATCCAAAAAATGGATATAGATGCAAATACCCCGAATATTTGGCAGAATTGACTTGGATAATAAAGTCACCATTGCAGAAAATAGTTGGATTGTTGTTAACGTTGGAGTAATTGTAAGGTTTGTTGTCCAGTAATGTGAAATGGAACAAAAGGTCCTTTGCTTTGATTTAGTTACTTTTTGACTAACCATGGTTAGTCACAAATGTACTCTTTTCTTATTGGACTAACCATGGATTTGATCTCAATTATTCTTTCTAATGGATGTTTCTAAAATTTCACGTGAATGATGCCCCCACTCTCTTAATTGTTGCTGCAAACCATAATATTTTGTGAGAATTTTTTTACATCATATCAATGGTTTTTAATACAAAACTCCCTCTCTCTCAATATATATTCTTGGTTCTTAGAGATTTGTCAACTTTCTTGAACAGTTGCCATTTAAGAAACTCCCTTGTTCAGAGAGAAAACCAAAAAGATTCAAAAACCTAATCAGTCTAGGGAAGTCAAGTCTTCTCTTGCCCAAGATATTGTCTAAATAATTCTCCATATTTGACCCATTTCTTCTTCATCTCTTTTTTCTACTCTCTTTGTAATCTTATTTTTATTTTTATCTTTGTTTATATAAAGTTACTTGTACAAATAAAGTTGTCGTGGTGTGACCTATAAGTTACGGGTTCGAGCGTGAAATCAGCCATTGATACTTGCATTAAGGTAAGCTGCCTACATCACTTTCATTAGAATATAGCTCTTTTTCCGAATCCCGCGTGAATGCGGGATACTTGTATACTACACTGGCCTTTTTGTTTGTATAAGTTTACTTATATTACCGGTGCCAAATCGGGATAAAGAATGATCCAGGTAAGTTAACATCCAACATAAAACTTTTCATTACGTACCATTATGGGTGTACAAAGAAAACCGACAAATCGCATCAACCCGATAGTTCGAGTCAAATCGAGAAAAAAAACCCGACTATGATTTTGTTTGATTTGGTTTGGTGTGGGAAAAAAAACCCGATCATAATTGGTTTGGTTTGGTTTTAACTAAAGAAAGTCAAACCGAAACAAAACTAACCCGACATTACATATATAGAAATTTTATATATATTTAATATATAAATATACTTATTATGATGTAATTTATAAATATTTCTTTAAAAAGTTCATAATTTTATCTTTTAAGGTATTATTTCAAGGTTGGACTTACAACTTTTGAATGTTCCAATAAGTTTTATAGCTATTAACATTAGTAAACTAAATAATGCTAAAAAAAGCCTAAACCAATATCAAATCAGTACTAATGCTAACAAAAGACCTTCAATTCAATACTATGAACGAGAATGTATTGAATATTTATATTTTATTTTGCAATAATTTAGATAAAAAATACATAACCTATTTTTATTTTTTCTTTATTAGTGTTTACTCATGTGATTAACACTCTCTTATTAGTCTACTTATTTTATCATGACTTATTACTTTTAGATTATGTTTATTTTTATTATACTTTTTAATTAGCAATATTTATATTACATAATTTTATTGTCTTTAATTATTGTTGAATATTTTAGGATAATGCCATGACACATCTCATATTTTGTATTATTTTCTTGAAAATACTTTATATAGGTGTATCATACTAGGATTAAAGAAATATTTTGAGCACAATTTATATATTTTGTTCTATGAAGATTTTACCGAAAAAAATCCGAATAACCCGAAAACCTGAAAAAAACCGAGAGTGAAAAACTCGAGTTTTATTGGTTTGGTTTTGTATTTAGATTTAATAACCCGATATAATTAGTTTGGTTTGTTAATTATAAAATCCGAACCAACCCGACCTATGTACACATAATGAATCTCATAATATTGAACCCAAATATGGCATTTATAATACTGAGAAGTTATTCAATTGATCCCAATTTTATATCACTATAATTTTCCCTCAAATAGGTTGCCAAAAGTAATTTCATCATCTTTTGGATCAGATCCACCTTTAGACTCGTCATAATTTGACTTTGGCGCTATAGATTGGATAGTAAACACGATAATTTATCTTGTTTTTCACTTTTCTCCCTATTCTGTCTTTTTTGGATGGACACTTGCAAAATGCTGACAAAGAAAGTAAAATAAAATATACAAAACTAATTTTTTATTTTTTTATTTGTTGACGTAAGAACTACTATTGCTGATGTGAGATTGACGTGATCAGGCATGACCTTATATTTAGGAATTATGACAATATATGACACACACATAAATAAAATAAAAAAGGAAAAAGAATCGGACAAAATATCTTAAGTGTAAATAATTTTTAGTTTATTAGGTTAGTTTACATTAACCTAACTGCAGATAGCTAAACAATTGTACAAGCATGGATATAATCAAAAAGATAAATAACTTGGTCCAACTTATTAAACAATTTTTACATAGCACATTATATAGCTAATAAATCTTTTTATTTTTTGTTAATTTATAATGAGTGCACTGTCATAAATCACATACACAAGCCATGAATTCAATCACAATAAGATGTAAACACTCACAAATATAAAGCTTTATTTTCTTAAGATTTTAGATTTTGGGAGATAAATTTGATGTTTTGCCTAAGATAGAATAAACAAAGAAACAGCAATGTGATTATTAATGAACTCCAGAATCCAATTCAAATAATAAGGTAGGAACAGTAATGTGCACACTGCATATAGAAATGAACTTCAAATAAAACGCAACGAAAATATACTTACTCATTAAGAATTTTTTTTAATATAGTTAATGTCATGGTAATCTTTCACGTAACCATAGCGGTGGATTCAAAATTTGAAGTTTGTGAATTTTTATAACGACTTCAAGTTAACATGCAATAATAATTGTATTCGTTGTTAAATATTTATAAATATTTAGTATATATATATATATATATATATATATATATATATATATATATATATATATATATATATATATATGAGATTTTGGACAAAGTTTTTAGATTCACGTGAACATGTAACTAATCGTATAAATCTACCCGTGTCCGCAGTTAATTTCATTCCATCTTTTCTTTTCTTTTTTATGTTTCTTGGATTTCACTAGGTCAACCAAAACCTTAATTACAATTGATTTAGAAAGTGATTAGTGAGATACAAAGGTCAATAATCAGTCATATATAAACTCTACTCAAACCGTTATTCACGTAAGCGATCACATTGATAAGTTCTCTACATATATAAAATTCATTTTTATATAATTAGTCATCATATTATAGCCTATCCAATTATTTAGATGACATTCAATTATTGTTGAACTCTTTTCAGATCGCTCTTATACTTTTATCTCATAACTGCTTTGCTTTAAATAAGTTTTTATTTTATATACTTTTTATCATTTTCTTTGGATCTATGCTTGATATTTAATATTTTTTTCCTTGAATCAGAAAAGCAAGCATAAAAAACAAAATAGTAGGCCATATGCCACATGTGTCATATGACTAGATAATCCTCGTGGGTAACCTGCCACGTCTGAATATAGAAAAGAAACTATATGAGCCAATCATATCAAGATTGCACGAGAATATAAGGTACCACGAGAAATCCAGAATTTAAGTCAACAAATTGTCACGACCCAAACTATCATGTTGTCACGACCCAAACTATCATGTCGTGCTGGTGCCTATCGTGGTACTAGACAAATCGACTCTTTACCAAAATAACACGATATTTAAATTTAAAGATAACTTCAAGTGGTTTAATGATAAAACTCCATAAAGAAATTCTAAATAACGATAGTGCGGAAAGAAAAGCACGACATCGAGGAGTCACTAGTCATGAACATCTACTATAATCTGCCCAAAAACACTGAGACTAACACAGTCTGGAATGTAACTACAAACATTTATAGGAAGATAGGAGGGAGAAGAGCAAGGCTGCGATTGCCAGCAGCTACCTTGCCAACTCCGATAAGAACTACAGCTGGAATAGTCAACAGCCACTACCGGGTCCTGATACGCCTGGATCTGCACACAAGGTGCAGGGAGTAACGTGAGTACACCAACTCAGTAAGTAGTGATGAGCAATAAAGCATTTAAAGTTCATATCATGAAATCTCAGTAAAATACAACAGGCTTTTAAAATTAGGGTTGAATCAAATCATCTATTTAAAACCCAGTTCTAGTAAAAATCACTTAATGATATTTTCCAACAGTTTTCAAACAAAGGCTCAATGCAGAGGTGAGCAAAAATGATGAAATCATAAACAGCCCATCGGGCAAAACATCCCTCATATACTGCCCCTCGGGCATACCTCACCATCACTTATGCCTCCCGGTCACTCAGCACTCCACACTGGCACTTAGTAGGTACATGCGCTCAATGGGGGTATACCGACTCCGGAGGGGCTCCTTCAGCCCAATCTCTACAACAAGCCAACTCGTGACATAAATCAATCAGGCCCTCGGCCTATATCAAAACATGTTGCAGCATGAAGCCCAATCTCATACATATCCTCACAAGTCAGGCCCTCGGCCTCACTCAGTCATAAACCTCTCAAGCCACTCATGCTCTCGGTAAATACAAGGTACTCAGCCCAAAACAACATTTATGTGCACCAAAACAGAGTAATAAAGACTGGGTTATGAAATCAGTAAGTACAACATGACTGAGTATAGATTTTCAATCAAAAACAGTGAGAGGATAGTAAGAAAAAGGCCTCTAAGGGTCCAAACAGCTCTGGCACAAGGCCTAAACATGGCATTCGGCCCAATTTACAAAAATTCTTTCTAAAACACATAAGTATCATATAGTTTCAACCAAATACACAACTTTACAGTTGCTGCGGGATGGACCAAGTCACAATCACCAATGGTGCACGCCCACATGCCTGTCAGCTAGCACGTGCGTCACCTCAAAATAGTAAAATGATATGAAATCCAGGGTTTCATACCCTCAGGACTAGATTTACAATCGTTACTTACCATAAGCCGATCAAATCTCTACTCTGCGATGCTCTTGCCCCTCAAATCGGCATATAATTGCTCCGAATCTATTCACATCCAGAGTAATACCTGTCGACGCCCCTTTTTTCCTTGCAAAATAGGGTTTACGATATTTGGGAAGACAACTCTATTCCCGTTTGGGATTTGGGTTTTGGATTTGGAGAATCGCCACCTAATGTTTAAGTTCATTAGGACACTAAGAGTTTTTGAGTTGGAAAACCAGAGTTCGGGTAAGGGCTTGAAATTATCTTGAGGGGAAGGTGTTAGGCACCCCTAAAGATCCACTAGTGTGGTTCCCGGCCATGTTACAATTGTGACATTACAAATAAGCAATTAGGGCTCAAATAAAGGGGCTTGCACACAAGTTTAAACTCATTTGAGAAAAGATAATGCAGGATTTTGTGAAGAAGAAAAAAAGGATTTAAATAACTTATAGAGAAAACAAATAAGAAAGCACATAAAGGGAGGGGAGTCCTAGGTTTATACATAATATGGATCACTCCACACAACACCCGGTAATCGTTTATACACGTGGTGTTATCGCGTGGTCATCATATCCATATTCTATCCTTCCACCCTATTAAGGTATTAAACGCGGAATGGTCTCGTTTCACTTATTGCATGCTATTACCCGCCTCATCCTATCAGTCCCGGAGGTACTTAGGATTACTAATCCTAAAGGATAGGATATTAGGCTGATTGGTTTTCAAAGGACAAAATTTAGGGCGACATACAAAACACATTCTGCATATTAATGGGGGAAAGAATGTAAACACGTAAAGGCCCATGTACACCTCCTCAAACAAAACACACAAGTAGCATGCCTTAAACATAATTACGGTCTCAAAAGATAGGGATTTTTCAGCGGTTAGAACTTGGCTTTAGAAATAAATTAGTAATAATAATAGCACGATTCTGGACAGAGGTAGATATCCCAGATATTTGCATATATAAAAATCAGAAACCAGTAAAAGTAAAGGTGTGTCATTTTACAAAAAAATCGTTTTCAGCAGAGTTTTTGTTTTAAGAAAAGGAAAGCTGAGTGAACTTCAGAAGATCTCAACACGAAAGGGAACTGCAAAGTTAAAACTTAAGGGAGTTGATTGGTTTTAGACTAATAGAAATACAATCGATTACTTCTCAACGAGCCTAAGGTTTGCCTAGACGTCGTTATACATTACCTGATTATTAGAAAATGAGCACTCATATCTTAATTCTGATTCACACGGGATGAGCTATTTGTAAAAAAATGTTTTAACCCACTTAGCCATATTTAACAAAGTCGTTAGCTAAACAGGAATCAATTACTTCAATTCGAACGAGAAGTCCTAAAGGTAGGATATCTAATGCACATAAGAATTCCTAAAAAACATGATTTCTAATATGCCAATGCAGTAATGACAAATTGTTGGTTTGTTGTTAACTGCTTATTGATTATTAACTGATCATGGTTACAAGGTGAGTGTAATGACAGAATGAAAATAAGGAACCTAAAGCAGAATTTCTAATGAATAAGATGCATGACCTATACAGGTTGTCTATTGCGCAAATAATAGATAGAATCCTATAAGCATGTTTTCTACCCATAATTTATACTTAGCATGCATAACCCTCCCCCACATTCACTATTCACCCCAATTGTCTGTTTACAAAATTATTACAAACTAATAGAATCTGAATTACAACATAAAAAATAAGAAGCTACACTATAGGGAGCCTTCAATCAGGTCCAATCTTCCAACCTCAACCCCTTCGAGTTCACAGCCTTTGCCATGGTCTAGGTGCGACAAAGCTCCCTAGGGCCCCCATTGGGTCCCTGGCCAATATCAGCACCTAGACTATTTAGAAAATTGTAGGATATGTGCAGTGGACTGCCAGCCTTGTGTGTCAAAGTTCAGTGGGTACTCAGAGGTACCCAAAGCAATGCTCACACGAAGGGGGCAGAACCTATTTCCTAAGAGTAGTGAGAGTGCATGGTATAATTTTTTTAAAGGAATTGAGTTTGAAAAAAAATAGTTTGAAAATGATTCGATGAGAATCAGTTTTTTTTTTAAGAAAATAATGGAAGAGTGTAACGGTCTTGAAAGGGTGGTGAGTAGAGCAATCTCAGAACTAAAATATCACACATGGTTCAGGGAAGCAAACACAAACAGGGGAAGGGGAAATGGGGACAAGTAATTCACATGTAAGGACAGATTTGCACATACGCAGACATCAAAGAAAGCATAGCAAGGCTTGAACAGTCATAACACATCACAAAGTGTTCATGCCAAGGGCTTAACAGCCTTAAATTGAGGGATGCCAAACAAACTCACACATCATGCTCAGGGAAGGGGTTCAGGATTACTTAATAGCTAGGGAGGTCATGATTACATGCTGATAATGCACTTGGAATAAGGAAAAGTTGTAGCAAACAAGTAAGGGAAACAGTAAACATGTTGAATTGAGGAAAGGGTAATCACATCAATGAACTAGCAAGGAGGCATGCTAATTACACTGTAAACAGCAGAACCATAAACAGAAGCATAAAAGAAATAAGAGGAAGTGCAATATGAATAAAAACATGTTGCTTTTGGTTGCTGTAAATCAAATAGAAGACATACTTGTAAGAGAGCAAAAGCAAAATGCAAAGACAAATGAGTGACCTATATTAGCCTTGGCTTTCAGCCGGCTAATAACAAGCAGGAGCAGAGTATATCAATAGAGCAGAAGAGCAAGAGAGAATGCAGATTTTAAAGTATTTAGTGATATGTAAGTCAGAAGCCTCCTTTTCTTTTTGTAAAGACCTAGGGTATTTATAGTTGAGAGTAGCGGTGAAATAAGGTAAAAATCATATAATTATGTTAATTAAAAAACTCAGAATCAATTAATCAAAGAATCAAGGAAGTACTCCTATTAATCAAGGGAATCAAAATCAAATAAAGAGATTCAGCAGCATATAAGGAAAGTAGGGAAAAATCAGTGTAAAATTAAATAAGGGAAGGAATCGAGACTCTGTACTGCACCAAATAGCCAATTAAGACCAAATTCAGAAAAATCCTAATTAAGGAAAGGCTTAAAAGAACAGAGTACTATAGCAAATAAGGTAACAAGACCAATTAATTCAAACGGGCAAGTAGAATGCTAGGATTTAAAAGAAATTTCTTTGAATTACCAATCAATCAAGGAAAATCAGAATCAATCATGTGAAGTCATGATTCTGCATTTTTATCATATAAATAGAGGTGAATGAACACAAGTAGTGAGCCAAAATTAGCTACATAGACAGAAGGGCAACAAGAGATGAGCAAACACAATCACTCAGAGCTTAGTGGAAACAAACAAGTCATACTCGAAGCACGGTGATCATGAA
Source organism: Nicotiana glauca (assembly GCA_026770625.1). Lineage (NCBI taxonomy): Eukaryota > Viridiplantae > Streptophyta > Magnoliopsida > Solanales > Solanaceae > Nicotiana > Nicotiana glauca. Next base: position 79,666 of record MU709461.1, read on the forward strand.
ACATTAACAGGAGCCAAGCAAATAGGCTAGCAGACATAACCAAAGTAAGAAAAATCAGGCTGATACACGAAGAAACAAACTAACACATAGAGACAAGGCAAAGGAAATTAATCTAACACGCATAACCAAGGCAAAGAGACATACCAACACCCTTAATCGAACAAGTAAATATTTTGGAAATTAGGGTTTCTTAGCAGAGTCAAATTAAAAGAGTAAGAGCATAGAAATTAGTCAGAATAAATAAAGAAGAGGTTTTTAACCATAAAGAGAATTAGTCAAAGCATGCATAAAGAAATCTAAGAAAACCCTAATTTTCAAGAAGAGTAAAAAAATGATTCAAAGTAAAAGGTTTTTCGGAATGAACTCGAAAATAAGCAGAACGTAGAGGAAAACACAAAAATATCATGAGAATAGCACTGTTTTGAGAGGTTCAGGAGAGAGTTAGGGTTTCAAAAGGGGAAACCCTAATAGAAGTGGAGAAAACCTGTTGAAACCTCATAGATCGTAACAGATGGGGTGTGATTTCGCCTAAAATCACATCGGAGAACCTGCAAATGGCAGAACCCGGAACCCTAGGTCTCAATCTCCATAGTCCATAAGCCACGAAGGTCCCAGAGGTGTTGCACAGGACGGTAAGAGGCCCATCGGAGCCCCAAGGTTGAAGGAATGTGGCCGGAGATGGCCGGAAGCAGACTAGGTGAAGCCTTCAGGGACTGATTCGCATGGTGGGGGTTTTGGGGTCTCAAAAATAGAGAGAACCGGTGGTCTAAGGTGTCATGGCGGTTGATGGTCGAATGGGGTGAGATTGGAGGTGGCCGGAGAGGCGGCGGAGTTCATCGGAGAAGAAGAGAGAACCAGAAGGTTCTAGAGAGAAGGGAGAGGGAGAGATGATATATATAGAGACAGGGTCTCAGAGAAAGTGAGGGGTTTTGGGGGGGTAGTTTAGATTTAATTAGAGTAATTCAATCCGGGTCGTTGATCTCATTTGATCAATGACTCAGATTAAAACGGATTGGACCAGGTTGTTTTGGGGATTGGGATGGGTTGGCTTAAAATAGGGTATTGGGCTATTTAAAAAAATCTGATAGGGGTGTGGCCAGTTTGGCTATATATTGAAATAAATAAGGCTATTTGTTAAATAGCCAATTTTCCCCTTTTATTATTTTATACAATAGCAATAACAATTTTAAAACCAAATTAAAAGCCCTGAACTAATTCATAATATATAAATGTTAATCCAAAAATACTAGAAATAATTTTGTAATTGCAAAACGCTATTAATCGTAATATAGGCTATAATTGCAATTTTATGTAATTTAGCTTAAAAAATATCAAATAACTTTATCAAAATATGCAAAAAAAATCCCCTTAATTATATCTTGGTGTAAACATGAGAATGAAATAAATCATTCACCAAAAATGCTAGTTTGGGAATAATTATTGAATTTTGTAATATAAAACTAGACAATAAAATAATTTTAAAAATCTTTAAAAAATAAAGAAAAATATCAAAACTTTTGGGCATGCTTATATGTGCATGTACATGTTATTTTGAAAATATTTTGAGTATAAAAAATATATAGGAAAAATTTGGGTATCAACAGATGCCCCTCTTTACCCGGAAAGGATGAAAGAGTTGTCGGGTAAAGATATGATGGCCAATTTTGACCGAATAAAATGATTGAAGAATTTTGACCGAACTCTGGTCCCTGAGCTGCCTACATATCCCTAGTCTTACAGTAATCAGGCCATATGTAGTTCGGATAAATCCGTCGGTGGAACATGTCGATGGAGAGTTCGAAAGATGGACGCAATATTCGGGTTAGAAAGAATGGTCAGGGACCGATGGGCTGTGGGAATCGGAGAGGGATTGCTCCTTCTGTGATGGTCATTGCTAGCCGGTGTACCTGCAAATAATCTATATGAGCATATATCGTGCATAAATTTAAACGTGATGCAAGTTCCCATTGGACCATGAATGCTGTCTTCAGACAGATAGGATGACGTCCTCGGACCATGACGTCCCGGGCCATGAAGCGTATAATAAAGGATTCGCAGGCTATGAAGATGATGCCTCCGAACCATGATGCCTTTGAATGATGATATGCAAAAGATAAAAGTAGGGTCCTCAGGCCATGGCATGGCGTTCTCGGGCTATGGAATGGTGCCTCTGAACAATGAAGCCTTTAGAAAATTTGGCGATCTTTCAGCCCATGCATAAGTGAAAAAATAAATGGCGATATTTCAGCCGATGTAAAGATTTAAGTGACGGTTGGCGATCTTTCAGCCGTGCAGATGGAGGTAGAGCTTAACCTCGGAAGGCAGAATGGTAACCTTATGCAATGCAGAGAAATGCAGATAGAGACAATGCTTAGTCTCGGAAGGCAGAATAGTAGCCTTATGCAATGCAGAGAAATGCAGATGGAGGTAGAGCTTAACCTCGGAAGGCAGAATGGCAGCCTTATGCAATGCAGGAAAATTGTAGATGGAGACAATGCTTAGCCTCGGAAGGCAGAATAGTAGCCTTATGTAATGCAGAGAAATGCAGATAGAGGTAGAGCTTAACCTCGGAAGGCAGAATGGCAGCCTTATGCAATGCAGTGAAATTGTAGATTGAGACAATGCTTAGTCTCGAAAGGCAGAATAGTAGCTTTATGCAATGCAAGAATGCAGATGGAGACAGAGATTGGTATCAGAAGGCAGAAAGGTAGCCTTATGCAATGCAAGAATGCAGATGGAGACAGAGCTTAGTCTCGGAAGGCAGAAAGGTAGCCTTATGCCATGCAAGAATATAGATGGAGACGAAGCTTAGTCTCGAAAGGCAAAAAGGTAGCCTTATGCAATGCAAGAATGCAGATGGAGACAAAGCTTAGTCTCGGAAGACAGAAAGGTAGCCTTATGCAATACAAGAAATAAAGGTGAAGAGTAACGAAATCTCTTAGCTGATAGATGATAGCTGATAGTTAATTTTGTCATTGTGACTGCTGGGGATGTTATGTGCGGACAACACTTGTAAGTGAGTGGGGATTCTAAGAGCTGGACTCCTGTAAAATATGAGTATGTAACCATATTTGATGGTTCGATGTCTTGGGGTGCCTGTATTCAAAGAAAAATTGTGAGTTTTGTCAAGGGGGAAGGTTAGCTCGTCTTCCCATGGTCTACACTGGTCCTACTTGGCACTGTGTATCATCGGGGTAGCATCGCTGAACAAAACAATTGGATAGTAGCCATGCATGATTTGGTAACAATTTTTTTTTAAAATATGATGTAAATACATAATTTAAAAAGGTTTTCTTTTAGATGAACCAACGACTGCGACACGGTCCAAGATATTGCAATTTTCTTCGTTCCGGAATTTTGAGGATCCTCCTCAAAATTCTGCCCCAGTTTACTGGGTTGGTGCTTGTGACGGCTGCGCGTTGGTGAATGGCTGAAGATCAACTTTGGAATATTGAGGGTCCTCCTCAAAATTCTGCCCTAGTTTCCAATATCGGAGGGGAAATGAAAATTTTATTGAATTGTGACCGAACCCATAAGGTTGCCTACGTATCCCCTTTTAAACGGGAATCAGGTCAGACGTAGTTCAACTTACATCATACAGAAATTATAATGATTACACATAATAACGGTTGACCACATCTGAATTAATTGGCTTTGGCCAGACTTCTCCATCCATTTCTGCGAGTATGAGGGCTCCTTCGATTAGAACTCGGTGAACCATGTACGGGCCTTGCCAGTTGGGAGAGAATTTCCCTTTGGCTTCATCTTGATGTGGAAAGATTTTCTTCAGTCCAACTGTCCTGGTGTAAATTGTCTTGGCTTGACTCTTTTGTTGAAAGCTCTGGACATTCTGTTCTGATAAAGTTGACCATGACAAAATGCGTTCATTCTTTTTCCATCTATGAGGGCTAACTGCTCGTAGCGACTCTTTACCCATTCTGTGTCTTCAAGTTACGCTTCCTGTATAATCCTCAACGAGGGAATCTCTACTTCGGCGGGAATGACTGCCTCTGTACCATAAACTAGCATGTAAGTAGTTGCCCCGGTTGATGTGCGAACTATGGTGCGATATCCCAATAAGGCGAATGACAATTTCTCATGCAACTGCTTATGTTTTTCTATCATCTTCCTTATTATCTTCTTGATGTTCTTGTTCGCCACTCCTACGGCTCCATTCATCTGAGGTTTGTAGGCTGTAGAATTTTTGTGCTTAATATTGAACATCTCACACATTGCTTTTATCAGGTCACTGTTGAGATTGGAACCATTATCAGTGATGATCGACTCTGGGATGCCGAACCGGTAAATGATACGATAGCGGACAAAGTCTGCCACAACCTTCTTGATCACCGCCTTATATGATGCTACTTCAACCCATTTGGTGAAATAATTAATTGCCACTAGAATGAACCTGCGCCCGTTTGATGCGGCAGGCTCGATAGGTCCGATGACATCTATTCCCCAAGCGGCGAACGGCCATGGCGAGCTTGTTGCAGTAAGCTCATTTGGAGGCACCTTTATCATATTCACATGTATCTGACAGCGATAGCATTTTCGGACATACTGGATGCAGTCCATTTCCATGGTCATCCAAAAATAACCAACTCGGAGTATTTTCTTGGCTAAGACGAAACCATTCATGTGTGGGCCACAGGTCCTCGCATGAACCTCCTCCAACAATCTGGATGCTTCCCTTGCTTCAACACATCTTAGCAATCCTAAATGGGAGTCCTCCTATACAGGATTCCTCCGCTGTGAAAGAAGTGATTGGATAACCTTCGTAGTGTGCGCTTCTGAGTAGTGTTTGCAAGTTCTGGATATTCTCCTGTTGTTAAATACCTCTTGATATCATGGAACCAGGGTTTTCCGTCTGCTTCTTCCTCGACGTGAGCACAGTAAGCTGGCTGATCATAAATTTTCATGGGGATAGGATCGATGAAGTTCTTATCTGGATGCTAAATCATGGATGATAAGGTGGCTAATGCGTCGGCAAACTCATTCTGGACTCTGGGGACATGCTGGAATTCTGTCTTTGTAAACCTCCTTCTCAACTCTTGTACATGATGCAAGTACGGGAGTATCTTGGAGTTCTTGGTTGCCCATTCTTCTCGGACCTGATGTATGAGCAAATCAGAATCCCCGATTACTAGTAACTCCTAAACATTCATGTCAATGGCCAGCTTGAGCCCTAAGATGCAGGCTTCGTACTCGGCCATGTTGTAGGTGTACGGGAACCTGAGTTTGGCAGACACCGGATAATGCTGACCTATTTCTGTTACCAAAACTGCCCCTATGCCAACTCCTTTGAAATTTGCTGCTCCATCGAAAAACATTCTCCAACCATCGTAGGATTCTGCAATATCTTCTCCTACAAAGTATACCTCTTTATCAGGAAAATATGTTTTTAGAGGCTTGTCTTTTCCATCCACGGGATTTTTGGCAAGATGCCAGTGCCTGTCATTTGATTGCCTTCTGAGTCACGTAAGCAATGTCGAATTCACCCAGTAGGATTTGCCACTTGGCTAGCTTGACCATGGGCATGGGCTTCTAAAATATGTACGTTAGCGGATCCATCCTTGATATGAGATAAGTGGTATAGGCACCGAAATAATGCCTCAGCTTTTGAGCTACCCAAGTTAGAGCACAACAGGTGCTTTCTAATAGAGAATACCGCGCCTCGTATGGGGTGAACTTCTTGCTAAGGTAATAGATGGCTTGCTCCTTTCTCCCTGTTTCATCATGTTGTCCCAAAACACAACCGAATGCCCCATCCAGTACTACAAGGTAGAGCAATAGCGGTCTACCCGAATTGGGCAGAACCAGAACTGGCGGCGTTGACAGGTATTCCTTGATTCTATCGAAGGCTTTCTGACAATCATCAATCCATTTAGTGGCGGCATCTTTCTTCAACATCTTAAAGATGGGCTCACAAATGACAGTGGACTGAGCTATGAACCGGCTGATGTAGTTGAGTCTCCCAAGAAACTCATAACCACTTTCTTGTTCTTTGGCAGTGGCAAATCTTGAATGACCTTAACCTTTGGGAGATCTAGTTCTATTCCTCGTCGACTTAGAATGAACCCAAGCAGTTTTTCGGTAGGAACCCAGAATGAACATTTGGCGGATTCAGTTTCAAGTTGCATCTTCTCAATCTGTTGAAGAACTTCCTCAGATCTTCCATGTGCTCAGTGGATTTCTTAGATTTGATGATGACATCATCTACATACACCTCGATCTCTTTGTGTATCACGTTATGGAAAATAGTAGTGACCCTCATGTAGGTGGACCCATCATTCTTTAACCCAAACGGCATCATCTTGTAACAATACATCCCCCACGGCGTAATGAAAGCCGTTTTCTCCGCATCTTCTTCGTCCATCCATATATGATGATACCCGACAAAACAATCAACAAAGGACTACAACTTGTGCTTGGCGTAGTTGTCAATCAGGATGTGTATGTTTGGCAAGGGAAATTCGTCTTTTGGACTGGCCCGGTTGATATCCCGGTAGTCAACACAGACTCTGACTTTCACATCCTTCTTTAGCACTAGCATAATGTTGGCCAACCATGTTGGATACTCCACTACTCTGAGGATCTTAGCTTTGACTTGTCTGGTAACTTCCTCCTTGATTTTCAAACTCATATCTGGCTTGAACTTCCTGAGCTTCTGCTTTACCGGCGGACATGTCGGATCTGTTGGAAGTTTGTAAGCTATAATAGATGTACTGAGACCGGTTATATCATCATATGACCAGGCAAATATGTCCTCATATTCTTTTAAGAACCCCGTGTACTCTTCCTTTTCTGATGGTGACAGGTGAACAATGATGCACGTTTCCTTGACATTCTCTGTATCCCCCAAGTCGACAACCTCGGTCTCATCCAAGTTAGAATTAGGCCTATTCTCGAATTCCTCAACCTCTTTAACGACCTCTTCTGGTATTTCATCCTCTTCTAAGTCTATATCCATTTATTGCGTTGTCTTGCCGCATGTCACATTCGTCGGTTCATCAAGATAAGTAATAGTAATACTGTGTAAATAAAGTAAATGACAGAGAAAATAATAAGAGCAAGATTTATAAGAAACTGAAATGCTTTGATAAATTCCAAAATTTTTTTGAACATCGGAGCTCTTTCAAAAATTTAAAGATAATACGGAAAGGAAATCGACTAGCGAAAAAGTAAAAGATAATGCATAGTGCTTTGTTCAGCCTTGCTACCCCGCAGCTTTTCGGACCTTGGTAGTTCTGACGGACCAGTTGTTGAGGCGCATTCCTCGGCTCACAGCTTGTATGGAAGGGCCTTCCTCCCCTTCCTCCTCAAAAATGACATGACAGTCCATATTGTCTTCTTCTAAGAATAGATTCTTCATCACCGCCAATGTTTCTTCTTCTTCTGACCCATATAAGATGTCTACCAACTGGAAAGTCTGCTCCAGGCGGGGTATCGGGTGCTCTAGCAGATAGTAGGGGCCGCGCCATGGTGGCAACCAATTTCTGAATTCTTGCCAAGTATATCCATACCCTAACCCAAAGGTGGTGCCATGCTTCTTCAGTTTGATAGGCTTAGTAATTCCCTGGAGGTTCTTGCCGAGCCCTTTGCCAGGTTCATACCAGCTCCAATTCAGTATACTTTCTATCTTGTTATCCCACCACTTATCTTTGTCCATGGCGTTGACTCGCTCAATGTGATGGTAGGTTTCTCGGCCTAGCTTCTTTCTTCCTCCGATTGCTGGGATGGTCTGGCAACTGTATATAGGGTTACTGCCGTCGCCATGAATAATCACCTCTTGGTGATTCCACTCGAACTTCACTGCCTGGTGTAGGGTTGATGCTACAGCTCCAGCGGCGTGGATCCAAGGTCGTCCCAATAGTAAGTTGTAAGATGCTGGGATGTCTATCACTTGAAAATCAAGGTCGAACCAAATTGGTCCCATTTGCAGACATAAATTGATCTCCCTAATAGTGGACCTTTGGGAACCATCAAAAGCTTTGACGTTGATAGCCCCATCCTTGATCTCATGCAAACTCTTCCCTAACGTTCTGAGAGTTACCAATGGATAAATATTGAGGCTGGACCCTCCGTCAATCAAAGTCTTGGTGATGAAATAGTCTTTGCATTGCACAGTGATGTGCAACGCTTTGTTGTGGCTTAACCCTTCTGGGGGCAACTCATCCTCGTGGAAAGTGATATTATGACTCTCCAATATCTGCCCTATCATGTTCGCCATCTGTCCTCCAGTTATGTTATTGGGTATATACGCCTCGCTCAGTATCTTCATCAGGGCATTCTTATGTGTCTCGGAGCTTTGCAGCAGAGCTAAGATGGAGATCTGCGCTGGTGTTTTATTTAGTTGATCAACAACTGAGTATTCTTTTGCTTGTATATTCCTCCAGAGATCATCGGGTCCAGTTTCAATAGGCCGTCCAGAGGCCTGCTTACTTGATTCAACTAAATGCTCCGGAGTGTAAACCCTGCCAGTTCTGGTCATACCCTATGCTACAATTGCTTTTCCAGACCTAGTTTTCCGCTTCCTTATCGCCTCGGCTTTGTAATCCCAAGGAATAGCCTGTGTATGGAACGGTGTCGTGGCTGATATTGCTACAGAAATGGGCACCCTTGTTTTGGGAGATAACATAGCAACTTCAAATGGTACAAGTGCCCTTGGAAACCCAAATTCTACCTCAATTGGCTATGCGGTTTTTATGGATGACGGCGTTTCAAGCTCGAGAGGCATGGACATGTTTACTTCATGTTGGCCCAAGTTCAGTTAAAGTTTTGAAGATTGACAAATGAACTTAGTGATGGACCTGGTCCATCTGGTGAAACACAGTGTTAATCAACCATTGCACATGAGATGCACGTGAGGAAGATATACCATAGAGATCAAGCAACAATATCTTCTAAATTAAGTCGAAAAGGTTGCAGTTGGGATAAGGAGAACAGTCTCCTTATGAGGAGAGAACACAATCCTAATCTAGGATAAGGTTTGGAGTTAGTATTGGTCAAGGACTCAACATCGTCTAAGGATAACCAATAGAGTCTCAATCAAACTCTAATTACTAACTCAATAAAAACTGAGTTTGTTCTCTTTTACAGGAATTGCACATACGCAAAAGTAAAATATAATTGAGAGCAAAGAGCAAGTCTGTTTTGCAAGCAATATACGTGAGATATAAGTGTGCACTCATGAAGCTACTTGAACGAGATAGAAGAACCAGTTCCATTGTGTTTATTCTTATTCTAGTTCAATTGTAGTAGGAATTTCTATTTGTACCTTTCAGCTTATTTAGAAGCAATTGTATTAGGTACTTTGAGTATTCAAGTTAGAGTTAACTTGAAAGTGTCGCAACAGTTGAGGTTGTGTGCCACACTGGGATTAGAGTTAATCCTTAGGTTTACAAAGATTTTTTGTAAATGTTGTTTTGGCTTAGTAATTTTAGTGAAAGTTTGGGAAAATCCTACTGAATAGTAGGTCGTGGCTTTTTCACCTTTTGAGCCAGGTGTTTTCCACGTAAAAATCTCTGTGTTCTTTATTTTGTGTATTTATTATTCCGCAAACTGCAGTAGTTAGAACACCTACAAGAACCAGGTTCTTCTAGAGCGAAAATTGGGTATCACACAAATCACCCCCCTCTTGTGTGGTATTGACGTTTAGAACATCAATTGGTATCAGAGCGGGTTATCCTTGAAGAGATTAACACCTTAGGAAAGATCAACATGAGTGCACCACCTGGAAACTGGGAAGGGCAATCCACTGCTAGGCCTCCACTTTTCAAAGGTCTCTACTACTCTTGGTGGAAGAATAGAATGAGAGACCACATCACGGGAGAAGATTATGAACTTTGGGACATCATCATTTATGGTCCTCTAGCCACAACAAAGAAGACTGTTGAAGGGTTGGATGTTCCAAAGACAAGAGCTGATTGCATTGCTGAAGACTTAAAGAAGTGGGAAAAGAATGCTAATGCCAAAAAGTGGCTAGTATGTGGACTTGGTCCAGATGAGTACAGCAGGATCCAAAGCTGTAACACTGCCAAAGAAATTTGGGACACCTTACAAGTAGCCCATGAAGGAACGCCTCAAGTGAAGAGGTCAAGAGGAACACTGCTATATTCTCAATATGAGAATTTTACTATGAAGGATGGAGAAACCATCCAAGAGATGTATACCAGGTTCACTACACTGACAAATGAACTTGAGTCTCTTGGAAGGTTTATCCTGGAAGAAGACAAGGTTGAGAAGATCTTAACTAGAGTTCTGCCAATTTCCTGGGAAAGCAAAATCACAGCCATTCAGGAATCCAAGAATATTGCTACCCTAAAATTGGATGAACTAATTGGAAATCTGACTGCCTATGAATTGAGAAAGCAGACTATGAAGATGGATGCTCCAAAGAAAGAAAGAAATCTGGCTCTCAGAATCTCAGAGGGATCAGATCTTGAAGATGATGAAATGGCTATGATAACCAGGGATTTCAAAAAGTATCTTATGAGAGGAAAGGGTCCTTCAAGAGGAACAACCTCTAATAAATCTCGGGCTCCTGAGAAGCAGACTAATGATGGTTGTTATAAGTGTGGTAAGACAGACCACATGATCCTCAATGGGAGATTGAGTGGAAGAAAGAAAGAGCTGAACGGAGAAACGGGAAGAAGGAACAGGTTCAACCAAAAAGAAACAAAGGTCCAACTAATGCTATGGCTGCTGCATGGGGAGAAACCTCAGATGAGGGCTCAGAAGATGAAGCTGAAGATGATAAAGCTCTCATGGGCATCGGAGAATCAGAGGATGAACAGGAGGTAAGTATCCTACATCTTAAAGAAAAGATTAAATTTTTGTCTAAAGAAAGGTTGGCTAAGCTATTATTGGACTTCATTGATGAATCTGAAATAATAAACAGTGAGAAGGATGTTCTGTCTAGGGAATGTGTTATCCTAGAAGCAAAATGCAAAAGGATAGAGTCTATGGCTGACGAGAGTGATAACACAAATGCTGAGTTGAAGAACCAGGTTCTTGAACTTGAAAATAGTGTCCTAGAACTTAGATATGAAAATATTAAACTAAAATTAGGGACAGGAAAGAAAATGGCTGATCAATCATTTCTCACACTAGAAGAAAATTTAGGAAAAATGAAAGATGAGTTATATAAGAAAGATGAATTGATTAAGGCCCTAAAGGAAGATTTAGGAAAGGTAAAACATGAACTAGACAGAACATGCAAATGGAACAAGGCTTCTGATGCACTCTCCTGGCTACAAGAACATCACAACAGCAACAAGAGAGGACTTGGGTTTGGGACACAAGCTCCAAAATGGGATCCCAAAAACAAGTACCTCACACTTCCTGAAAATAAGATCTGCACACACTGTGGTAAGACTGGCCATTACAAAAATGAATGCAATGCAAAAGAAAAGGCCAGCCAAAAGAATAAAGTCTTTGTTCAAGAAAAACACAAACTACCTGTTTGGGCAAAGAAAAATTTAATTCATCCTTTTGCCTATAGAAAGGGACCTAAACTAGTTTGGGTTCCTAAGACTAACCCATGATTTCATTTTGCAGGTCCAAGTGAAGGGGAGTAGCCAAATATGGTATATGGATAGTGGCTGCTCAAAACATATGACTGGGAAAAAGGACCAGTTCCTTTCACTTGAGAACCTAAAAGGAGGTAATGTCTCATTTGGAAATGGAAAGAAAGGTGAGATCATTGGGGTTGGAAAGGTAGGAAAGACAGATTCTCATTCCATCGAGAATGTCTATTTGATAGATGGCTTGAAATATAGCCTGATAAGTGTGTCACAACTGTGTGACAGAGGTAATCTTGTAGCTTTCACCTCTACTAAATGCTTTGTGATTAACCTTACTACTGACAAGATTGTTTTGCAGGGAAAGAGAGTTAATAATATTTACATTGTAGATTTGTCAACTCTCTCTGAAAATGAACTCACTTGCCTAAGTGTGTTAATTAATGATCCCCTCCTTTGGCACAAAA